>JAIKVJ010004899.1:0-26085 GCA_024679225.1 Phytophthora pisi | reverse complement strand
TCTTGGTTCCAAGCTCGTTTATCTTTATTCGAAACCCGTTTCACACGCTGGGTTAGCAAGGCAACAAAGTTGTCATCCGTCATAATCTCGTAGCGGTGTTGGGGTGCCCCTTTTCTTGCTCGAAAGTAGATGTTCTGGTCTTCAAGAATTAATCTTGTAAAGGGTGGTCCCTCCAACAAAGCAATAATCTTGGCTCGCAACACACTAAATCGCTCGTGCGCATTAAACTCGAAAGTCTTCGTTTTTCCATTTCGGGGATTACCCTCAATTGAACCCTTGCGGGCAGTAACCATCGCACGCAGTGGTTCATCATTCGGGAGCAGCACTACTTGTGGGGCAGCACGTGCAGTCCGTCTAGTTGTCTACAGATGCGCGCAAAATATATTAGCTGGAGTCGGAGATTGAAAGCAATGAGCCAAATAAAATAAAATAATAATCTTACTGGCGTGGCCATCGTTGAGCAATGTGGCCGTTGCAATTGAATCACTAGCCCTGCAGTATATAAGCTTCGATATGGATACATGTAAGCTAAGTACAGGTCATAGGCAATTGAGAGGTAGTATTGCGGTACCTTGATGTCACCCTGGCGAATACACCTTGCGCTTGCAGGTGCCGAAAAACGTAGTGATTCCTCCCGACCTATGCGACACAATAACAGTGCGAAATTAGTACGCTAATGTAACACGGCACACCAACAGCGTTCACGACTCACCTGAATATTAGAGGCTGCGAGCGCTTTGCTGCGGTGCGCAGCTCTTTAGGTTTGGGCACTGGTCAGCACAACCACGTAGCGGCCGTCTGCATGGCAATCAAGCGCTGAGTTAGACGACCTCGGTTTGACCAAGAGGAGTAGCAAGCAAGCGACATACCGCTTGTATCGATCGATAGTTCTCGCCCAGCGGTGCGTACACGTACACAGCCACCCCCTGCGATAAGCATCTCGTAGTCAGTACGAGGCCCTTAGCCCCTACGAAGCACATTTCACTTACCGAGTAGTAGTGAGAGGATTGATAGTGCAGCCGCGCAGACAATGGCAGCCGCATGTGGCTCAGGGCAATGCCAGAGGGCGTCTTGGAAATGACACTTTAGCGGGCGGTTGTGAAGCTAATTACGAGCTGGCAAGTCTATTTTAGAGTGAGGTCCGGATTACCCTGATCTGTTTTAGGATTGAGCGAAAGTCTGTATTAGCGAGCTAAAACGGGCGGCATTCTGCCTGCAAAGCACAATACATGTACTGTTCTCAGAGAATAATGTCAGACGCCTTATACTTATTTTTCAACAATACAAAGACTGTACTTAGTTCTATTTTGTATGTGAACTTGTGTATTTCTGTCGGCTTTATTAATTAATAGTGCATGCTACTGTCAGACCCTCCAGCTTACAGTCAGTCTCTCCTCTTCCTCATACAACATGATAAATGTCTTCGGTACAATGCATTAGAAGCCACTCAATTTCAGAATGTGAAGTGCTCTCTCACTCGCAAACTATCGTCAATAACGTTTGTACAGTCCGTGATAACCCGGGGATTCGTAAGCAACGAGTTGGGAGCTGTCGCCGTCATATGAGCGAGCTGGCACATTGTAGCCGTAACTGAGGCTGCAAAGCCTGCACATGAGCCTTCACCGCCAAGTTCGCTACACCTTTTCTGCTTTTGCATGGCAGAGACACCTCAACGGAGGTGAGTGAGACCTCCACCTCATTGCGGCCAGCAAATTGCTGCAATTTGCTGGACCTCGTCGAAAGGACCAGCACGTCCGCGACCCTCACTTCCAAAAGAACCACAGGACAGTCAAGTTCGCCACGCAACAATGAACCTCCGTGCCTTCATCGTCGCTGCGATCGCCTCGCTAGCCGCGGTTAACGCCGACGTCAAGATGATTAACCACGACACCGTTCAGCCCTTCGCTCAGCCTGAGCCCACGACGGATTCCGAGAAGACTGCGGTCAAGTTCAAGCCTCAGCTCCGTATCTCGTACGGTTGCCACCCGTACCCTGCGGTTCAGGCCGACGGCTCCGTCAGTGCCGGTCTCAAGTGGTCTGGATGGGCCAACGGCAAGTGCAAGGGCTCTGGCCTCGGCTCGCAGGTGTACTCGCGCTCGGACTGGTACAAGGGCAAATGGGCCATCATGTACGCCTGGTACTTCCCCAAGGGCCGGCAGTACGTGTCCAAGTATCGCAAGGGCCACCGCCACTTCTGGTCCTATGCCATTGTCTGGACTGACAGCGACAAGCCCGACAACTCGACCATCCAGGGGCGTCTCCATGTCTGCGGGTGTGGGCTTCAGGAAGGCAACCCCGCCCAAGTCCAAGTACGTTATCGACGGAGTGACGGTCAAGTTCCACTCATACTAGCTTCTGGGGCAGCAAGGTGGGCATTCGAACCACGACGAAGAAGGGAGAATCGCAGGATTTGATCACGTGGGAGCAGCTCACCGACGAGGCTCGAACGGGGTTGACAAATGCTGACTTTGACGTGGACTGGTCCTATAAGAAGGTTGTCATGCCCTTGTCGGACGAGGACTTCACGGATAAACTGAAGAAGGCCTACCCATTTTAGTTGCAGCGATCCGAGGCTGTAATTAACCATTGGCTTGCTCCTATTTTTAAATAAAATGTTTGGTTTTCTTTTAGCGTTCAAGCATTGCACCTTTGTCTGCCAGGCCGGGCGAGGGGATGAATCGTACAGTTCGATTCATACCTGTACTTCAAGTATCAATTTCGTACTATGGAATTACATGCGAAGTACTATTAATACATGTATGCTAATCGGTTAGAACTAAGCCTTAGAATCAAATCTCCCAAGGTGTCTGGGTCCTCTATTTCGTGATCTACGAGCCGCGACAGGCATTGAGCTTACATGTACAGTTCCCAGGGCCTCCCCCAGGACCCACGACTCGTGGGCCACGAGCAAGTACAGTGTCCTAGGGCCGTTCTGGCGGCTGCTAGGTGAGTTAATAGAGCGTAAGACCCACAGTTGGGCTTCACGTTCTAGCAAAGGTCTAGCAAACGTTAGAATATGAAGCCCAACTGCGGGTCTTACGTTTGCCAGAGAGCGCGCGGGTACTGCATATTGCCTCATCAGCAATCTGGAAGATTCTATTTTTACGTTTAGGACCATCTAAATTCTTCTAAAAATTACAATCCTGACCAAATTACAAATTCCCCCTGGACAAGAAAGGCTCGCTTTTGAGTTACGGGTATTCCAGAATACAATTCCCAAGCACCCCACGAGCAGGGGCACGAGCGAGCGAAAAGCAGCGTGCTCGCTTCAAATCGCGAGCTGCTCCCTCGCATAAGTACGAATGCAAAGCAGCTCGTTTGAGGAGTGAACTGATTGGCTAAAATGGATCAACTTTGAATCAACAGCTCGTGCAATAGGGATGCCCCACAATACTATAATGAGTTCGACCGTAGGCTGCAGTAACTACAGAAGCTGATGGTATCCCTACTAGCATGAAGAAGCGCTTTGAGATCAAGTTAGGGGCTAATTGTGAAGTAAAATGATTATTGGCCAATCAGTGTTTGGAGCTCACTTTCGCGCTCCCCTCTTTAAATCGATTTGATACAAGCAGCTACAGATCAGCGAGCGCTCATGAGGTTATATCGTTCCCGCGAGCAGTGCTCCTGCTCAGCTCGTGGGATGCTTGACATTACTTGTCTTAAATAAAAAAAAGTCTGTATGGTCATGTTTCAAAATGGTCTAAAACAACAAGCCCAGTAGGCAATGGAGCGGAACATGTTCTGTAATCGGTCAGTCATTTTTTAGTCCAGACGTACGTTCTCCACCTACGTGCGTTTCAATAAATGGGAGCAACCTGCTGCGCCAGTTTAATTTCTCCTCTCAAACCGTGTGCCCGTAGTTTATGAGTTTGTAACTACGAGTACTCTAGTTGTTGCCGTCAAACGTCTCGTTCGTGTACACGACCATGTCGTAGCCCGAGGGGCAGTACGGGAACGTCTTGTCACTCACAATGTTCAGGAAGAGGTTCTTGCCCGTCGTGCACATAGACGCCCAGGCCAGCACAAAAGACGATAATAAATGCGCCGACAGCCTGCGGCTCCAGAATACCTTGAGGTAGAAGAAGATCGAATGATGCAGGACATCGACACGGCCCAGGCACCGACGAAATCGGTGAAATCAACGAAGTGGTCCTTGAAAATGATGGCCAGGATGACCAGGATCACCACTACGCAGATGCGCAGCGTCATGTACTTGTCGGTCACGATGGGGCCACTGTTGCGGACAGATCGTACTCGGCGTCAGCAAAGTGACGTGACAGAAGAGCCCGCGACTACTGAAACACGGTCTTTATGAAGCGTGCTGATGCTTTCGAAGGCGGGGGACTCCTCGTCGACACCAGCGAGGAGCGGACGCTTGTGCATGCCCAGCACTCCACGCTCAAGAATGTACAGCACGGGGTTTAGGATCACGGACATGGCGATGGTGATGTGCAGCTGCATGAACAGGTAGGCCATCACAACAGCAGCGCGGTTGGCGTTCAGGTCGAGCGCCGTGCCACCGATGGCGAACAGCCGGTTACCAGGGATCTGGCAGCCCACGACGGCGTACGAAATTGCGCCGATGAGGAGGAAGAGACACGCCGTGAAGGCCATCGTGGTGGCGACGACGCGCGGCATACGCTCAGGCTGTGAGTGCTCCCGCTGCAAAGCGGGCACTAGCACAACGGCGGAGTAGGCAGGCGATCTGGCGTCGTAGAGCGGATTATTGGGATCCTGTAAGAGGTGCGAGCGTGCACCATGCCTCTGCTATACTGACGGGCAGGCTCCGTCAGGCTTACATCAATGTCAGGCTATTGATGACTCAGATCTCGCCATCCCGAGGGCGACACGAAGCTGCCAAGATAGTTTCATATGCTCTACTTGGGAATCCCAGTTGTGGACATCCATCACGTCCTATTGCGCTATCGAAGCCGGTTATAATTCTGTTCATCGACGGAGGATCCCGCGGAAACCCTGCTCCTGGTGGCTCTGGTTGCCTGATAGTCTTGCTTCCTCAAGGAGAACCGATACCTACCGTTGAATGGATGGCGAGCATTTCTTTGGCATCGCGACGAACTACAAACAATATAGCAGAGTACGGGGCAACTGAACTACGCACTCACCAACGGACTGACCGATCTCCACGTGGTGGGCGATAGCGCGATGATATTGGCGCAGATGAGGAGACGGCGTCCGCCCAGAGCGCCACATTTACGGAGCATTTACGCGCAATGCAGAGGGATAGCAGATCGGGTCCATGTGTGCACGTGGAACCATCATTTGAGAGCCTTCAACAAGGCCGCTGACATGTTGGCAAATATCGCCATGGACGATCGCAAGAGTCGTCAGGTATTTCGCTCGGACCAACCAACCCGGGTCCCCCGCTTGGCAGAAGTCACTCGCCTTTTAGACGGTGACCTCAGGCAATGGCGGGATGCATATTTTACTGGAGGGGATGAAGAGCCTGACGCGGACGCCGAGTAAGGAAGACGCGACAGAGGCGATACGCAAAGTAGGAGCCCCAACCTGCAGATAACGGGTTAGCATCTGCGGGACTGGTCGTTGTAGTCGTTAGGAAGAACTAAGTGACAACAATGTACCTCAATTCAAAAACAAAACAAAAACAACGGCGGAGTAGGCGAGAGCCAGGCTACCGAATGAGCTGAATACCTGGCCCAAGTCGAAGTCGGGGCAGATCACGGGCGGGTGATCCGAGCCGATGCCGCTCATCAGCACGCCGAGAGCGATGGCGTCGGCCAGGAGCAATCCCAGGCAGCCAGCGATGGCAGCGGCGGCACCTTCTTTGAGCGTTGGGGTGAGGATCACCGGCAGCAGCATGGCTGCCATGATGATGCTCCAGTACTGCGAAGAAGACAGTAGTATGAGTTGACCTTCACCGAAGAACCTTCCAGGTACTTCGGCTTTTGGAGGCATCAATATAAACCTTTTCCCGTGCTCGTGGGCGTGCCGAAGATGGCCTAGTTGTCGGCGGAAGAACTGTCGAACCAGACAACCTCATATTTTCAATACTATCAACGACCAGAGACTGCCCACATGGTGAAGTCGGCCGCTTTCAAGAAGCACAAGCTGTACATAATAATTTAGTGTTGTTCCCTTTTTGCGGGGGCGACTGGGTTCACTATTCACAGTGCGGCAGAGGTGCCCAGATGCAATTCTCCATACATTTCTTCGTACGGGCTGCTATTCTGAGCTGGCAGTGACTTTTTTAGGAGTTATACCCCTCTTACCTAACCTATCTGAGGCCGGTGACTACGAGCACGCAACACCACCGAGATCATAGCGGGCCGTTCTATTGAGGGACCATCCCCCCAATACAGTCCTCGATGCTCTCTACGTCTTTAAGCCCCTTAGTGTCGGGGTGCCCTAACCGCCTGGGCCATGAGGGACGTGCCTCTTCGGGGGTCCTAGCCGCCTCCCGCTCGGGGAGACTTTTTGTCCGCTGCGGGGATCGAACCCACGGTCCACAGCGTAAGGACCAGAAGCTTAACCCAATCGACCACGCCACCGGTCCAAAGCACAAGCTGTACATGATGGCCCAATTGTGCTTGTACGAGTCCGAGCGCGAAATTACTTGAGAGCTTCAGAGTACTTGAGAGCCCAAGCTGGGACCCTTGCAGTCCGATTAAAATGAATCGAAGCGTGTGGCTGACAACCGCCCGAAAATTTAGCTTGTACTCGACGGCGGCTTTCTCGGCATTAATGTCATTCTTCAGGTAAGCGAACGGCAACGATACTAACTGATGTTGTGGTAACTGACTTTTTACCATGTTCAGCCGAGTTTTGATTTCCCTTAGCACAACCATTTGCTGAACTACACAGAAAGCGGGGGCATCGGCAGTATGCTCGTTGTTGAGCTTTGCCTTCGTTCGTCATTATAAGTCATTCGCATGAATAGTATAATGATCCACGTTACGTAGCCGACACGCAAAAAGTGGCTATTTGAAACACCGATTTCAGATGTGGCTACAGTCGTCGACAATCAAAAAGTACCTACTTCAAATAAATACCCAAAATCATTGACCATTTCGAAAACTGTACAGCGGGTGGAAAAAGTGAAGACATAAATGTTCACCACAGCAAAACAAAATCTGTGCGATAGCTCGAGCTGCGAATTGTAGTACGGTTCACTTTCATAGATTTCAGAACACCTCAGCCTGCTAGATGTTCTTGTATGCACCAGTGTTTAAGCGCAAATACTTTGTAGTTTGGTCCACCGACGGCGTTACACTTTTCACTATAGTTTCTGAAGAGCAGTGTGCCTGGGATTTCGTGCGCTGACAAAGCTTTCGTGCGTTCCCGGCTGGCTGGAGGCATACCGTACTAGCGTTTGTCTTGGTACGGTACAAAGTATACAAAGCTTGCCCTTGATCGTGGATAATCCATAGAAACTGTACACAACGATTATAAATAAGCGACGGTGATGGCGTTCAACTTTGACGTAACTGAAACTCATCATTTAACACAGCTTGTAGAATGAGTTTACAAGTAAATCTTCAAATTTTAAGTAGTATGGTGCCATTTTTGTAGCTTTTAAGCAGCTTGCTTTTACGTTAGCTATAGCAGAACTGCAGATTTCGCATAATACAATATGTAGGCTTAAGTGAACTTTGTTTACGTCCCGATCCAGCAGTACAATTTACTTCGACACCGACGATAAAGCTCTCATTCTAAAATCTCCCGCGTTGGGCCCAAGTTAACCTCCTTGGCCCCAAACGATGCATTCCTCCTCGCTGCTGTGGCCTGTTTTGCCACCGCCCAAGCCGAGGTGAATTGGATCAACCACGACGAAGTCCAGCCGTTCCCTGAGCTGGAGCCTGTCGGCGCTTCCGAGAAGGCCGCAGTCAAGTTCAAGCCGCAGCTTACGGATGTCATATTGTGCCTTGCACCGAAAATGTCCGCTCCCATAGTAAGTTTCCTCGATTTAATATAAAGTGAGATCGTTTTAAAATAAAACGAGCACATAATCCATGCATCAGCTCTGATTTGTTGGCTCATCGAGATCGATCTAGCGCCATATTGCTGGAAATGCCGCTTTATATTGGCATTTCCACATCCGATACAGTATCTGTTGCTTGCTGAACGTGTGTGCACACGATCAGCCTCGTGAGCAAATCGATTTATGGGTGCTGGCCTGTTTTTACAGTATTTTTATTTGATGAGCCATTTCGATTTGACGGTTAAATCACGGTGGCAAAATGCGTGCAAGGCACAATACTTACCCTGCAGTTCGCCGTGACGGAGCGGTCAGTAACGGTCTGAAATGGGGCGGCAAGCCCGATGGGGAATGCAAGGGATCTGCTTGGGGCTCGCAAGTCTACACTCGATCGGACTGGTACCAGGGCAAGTGGGCCATCATGTACGCCTGGTACTTCCCGAAGGCTTGGCAGGAGAACGACCTGATCAGCCACCGCCACTTGTGGCCGTATATCGTGGTATGGATCGACAACCCTGAGGCCGTGAACCCAGCGGTCGTCGGAGTGTATGTGCGCACCGCCGGTGGGAGTGAGCGTCGGGCTCCTCCCGATGCGAAGTTCTTCGAGGGTTCGAGCCTGAAATCCGAATACTACAAGAGCTCTTGGCACGGCAAGACGGGGCTGCAACTGACAACAAGGTCGGCGACCTCCAAAAGCTTGTCACGTGGGAGCAAATGTCGGAGGAGGCCCGCATCGCCCTGACCAAAGCCGATTTTGACCCGCAGGAGAGAATGAACACGAACGTTCCCTTCATCGAACGTGAATTCACGTCGAACCTCGAGAATGCCTGGGTGTTTTAGAGTTTTCGCGAGCCTTACACCATGGACGTAGGTAGGACATCTTCTCTACCAAAACACCAAGATGAAATACAAGATGTGTTATCAAAAACTTAGTTCACGTGTCATTTTTTCAAAGTTCGACACGTGTACAAACCTAAGGTTAAAAAAAACTACAAGTTTGATGATGTAAGATATTTTATTATCTAGCTGCCATAAGAATTGTGACTCATTTTTAGTTTACACATGTTTGTATTAGTTTGTGTCGCAAGCAACGTTAGTTCGATCGTTGATAAATAATTTATTAGATTTTTCTTTTGTCTTTCGGCTCAGAATGAGAAATATTCGCTATGTACGTCAAAATGTACATTCATCTCGCGCGATAGCCTTAGACTGGAGACCACCACGTCTGTTGCCATCGATTTGGGCCCACACACCAGCACAGCTACGCGCAACTTGCCAGACTTCACTGCTTCACGACCCATTTCTCGCAAAGTCTGTTCAATATCTGGTCTACAATGGTACCACAGACACTTGGTGAGCTGGGAATCCAACTCCGCACGAGATCCGACAAGTCCACGCGTCAGGTAAATTTCTGTGGACAACGTCTCAGTCGAAACATTCAACGTCGTTGGGCATAACAACACATCGGGGAGGTATGGAGCGCGGGAGTTATTTATCCACGGATCTGCCTCCAAGTCCAGTAGCGCTTGAAGGCTCTCACTGTTGCCCACAGCCCAGATGAATCGAAGACGGTGAATCACTCGAGCTTTCTGGAAGTAGCACTCATTGTGCAGCCAGTTTAATACCGAGCGCATGGGCGTCATGCCCATACCTCCAGCGAATAGGATGAAGTGGGAATAAGTCGTAGCGTTCTCGATGTCGATTGATAAACCTCCATACGGCCCGTCAATCAAGACGTCAAATGGAGATTCACACTCCTCTCGACTCTCAGGCGCTGCATGGAGGAGTTTCATAGTCCAGTCTCCGACAGCCTTGATGTGGAATGTGACGAAATGCTCGTGGGGTGACGATGAAATACTGAACGGGTGCCACTCGAGCGCCGCCAAACTCGGAATGCACAGAAATGCGTATTGACCAGCCTTGTACTTGAACTCTTCACCGGTATCTTGCCTTACACGCGGAAACTGGATGCACGTGATATCGCCGGGGAGTTGGAAGACTTTCACTTGATCACGCGCAGCGACACCGAGTCGCTGGTTCTTCACTTTACCCAAGTCTTGACCAGACTCGTCGACGTACAAATCGTCGCTAGTAGATTGAGGCTTCGAGCCGAACAATGTACCGTGGCTGTAGACTCGGGTACGGTATACGAGGCGAAAGACCATGTCGATTTCCCACGGAAGAACCCCCGCTAGGGCGATTAAGCCTCCGTGCAGCACCGCAGCAATGAGAATTACTATGAAGAGGAGCCAATGCATTCTCACAAACAATTCATGGAACCGACGACGTATCCATCCAAGCGAAAGCAGATACAGCACCGCCATTGCAATAAACGCGATCATTCCAGTCACGACTTTATGGTTGTGTTCCGCGGTGGCATCCGTCCGAGTCAAAATGTAGCCAAGCGCGTGCATCGCTGCCAAAATGACCATCACAAACGCAAAGAGCTTGTGGTAGAACAGCGCGCACTCAAAGGAGATTCCAGCAAATGTCACCAAGAGCGAATTATTTCTCACTGCAAACGCAAACACGAGCTATCGAGGGAGGCATTCCAGAGCCCTTGACGTCGCCATTTGCCACCTGAATGCTCGATACAACGAATAACGCAACAATCACGGGGAATGTGATCACAAAGTCGCCAAGTTTAACTTCCAACTCAGCGGTGAAGAAGGGAATTGATACGGAAAACAGTCGCCGTGAAAGTCTCCATCGCAGTCGAATCCAAGACTCCATAATCCCCAACATTGGCTCCCCTTGCCTTGACCGTGGTGGGAGAAACCCATCGACGTCTGCGGTAGCTTCTCCCGATCGACCATCGACAGAGAAATCGCTCCAAGAACCACCGGGATCGGACCAAACGCTATCCTCGAGAATAGGTAGACCTGGAGGGGTCTGCGGCGGAGTCTGGTGGTCGTTGTCGTCTTCCATTACTGGAGATCTAGACCTTCCATCGGCGAATTTGACAATGGACGTCGTCCTCAATGGCCCGGAGTTGCCTAACGAGAAGAGACCGCACTTCTTTTCGCCGCACCAAGACCGACAGAAAGACTGACAAACGAATTGTCCGACGCCAGTCTCGCCGAGTCGGTCGAATACGACGCGTCCAGCATAACGCTGACGATCGGTTCAGTGTTCGAGCGCCACGTCGAGGTGCGAGACTAAGATGGTTGGAGCTCCAAGTCCTGGCCACTTGAACGACACGTTACAACTCGAACTGTACCCATACGTAATTTTGTTTCGTTAGTTGCGTTTTACTGAAGCCGGTGGGTATTTGAACTTGACTTCAAGACGGTGGGCTCAGGCTCCGGCACCCACAAGAGGCTGAAAACGTACGAAATACAACATCCCGTAGCCACGACTGGTACTAATACGCTCCAAAGCTCAGATCTTCTATCGATCATATTATTTACACACTCTACAGCTCAAATGTTTCGCTGTGTACATCGTAATGGACCTTCATCTGCCGACCCAGCTTTGTGCACGCATATTGAACGTCATTCACCAACGCTTCCGGGCCACAAACGAGCACAGCTACGCGGTCTTTGCCGCCGTTCTTGGCTTCCTCGCCCATTTCGCGGAGAATCGCGATGATGTCCGGCCGGGATCCGCTATGCAGGCAGTTCACCAGCTCCGGGAGGTCTTGGGCTTCTTCGTCCAACATGTCCCGCGTTAGATACACTTCACTGACAAAGGCGTCCGTGGGGGAGTTGGTGTTTCGCGGGTGAGCCAGGATATGGGGGAAATACGACGCCACTTCGTCCACCTCCAAGCAGCTATCTCGCCTCGGTTCCTCACGCGCCAGCAGACTCGCGACCATCTCGATGTCTTTCACAGACCAGATGAACCGCACATGAGGGATCACGCCGCGGTTGCGGTAGTAGCACTCGTGGTGCAGCCAGTTGACGATCGAGCGCATGGGCGTCATGCCAATTCCACCGGAAAAGAAAACCAAGTGAGAGTAGACCGTCGGCGTTGAGATGTCGAGCGAGAGTTTGCCGTACGGGCCGTCAACAAGCAGATCAAAAGTCGACGGACCGTCGAGTCTCATGGCGCTGGCTTCGCGCTTGAGTGCTGCAGTCAATAACTTAGTCGTCCAATCTCCCAGTGCCTTGATGTAGAACGTCACCATGGCTTCGTGCGGAGAAGACGCGATAGTGAAGGGATGCCACTGCAAGTGCGAGATGGACGGGATACACAGGAACGCGTACTGTCCCGCTTCGTACTCGAACGTCTCGCCGGTCTCCTGATGTACTCGTGGGAACTGAATACGGGTGATATTCCCCGGTAGAGCGCAGATGGAGAGCTGATCACGCGCAATGACGCCTTTCGTCTGCCTGTTACACGATCCGTGCGCGTAGACTCGAGACCGGAAGAACAGTCGATACACCATGTCAATGGCCCAGGGGGCTACCCCCGCCACGACGATCCCTGCGCCATGTAGAACCGCAAACACCACCACCACGATGAAGAGCACCCAGTGAACTCGAATGAAGAACTCGAAAAACTTGCGTCGGATACAGCTCAGCGACAGGAAATACATCAACACGAGTCCGAAGAACGCACCGAAACCCGTAACCACCTTTGGATCATCTAAACTCTGCTCGCCTCTGCGTAGACCCAGCACAAACGCAAACCCATGTAAACCCGCCAATATAATCGTGACAAAAGCTGCAAACTTGTGGTAGAACAGCGCTCGCTCGAAGGGAATCCCGGTACAAATCAGCAACAGCGAATTGTTTCTCACTGCGCAGCCAAACACGACGGCTAACGCGATAGAAGGCGGTGTTCCGGTGGCTGCAACGTCTCGAACCTTGGTCTGTAAAGCTGAATAGATGATAATACCCGCTACAATTGGTAGAGTTACCATCAAGTCTCCGAGCTTTAGACTGGTTGTCGACGTCAGCAGCGGCACTGTGACTGAGAAAATATTCCGCGAGAGCTTCCACCGCAGCACGAGCCACGACCGTAGTAGTCGCCGCAGAGGCCCCGGCGGATGCGGTCGATGTGTTAGCGCCTCACTCCCTTCGGTCATAGCGAGGGTATTGACACTATCCTCGAGATTGTACGTGATGGAGCCTCGGCCTTCGACGTCCAGGATCGGAACTCCGTGCGGGTTGTGAGCCGACCAGAACAAGGTGCTGCCGTCGAGTCCTTCGAGCACGGGCACATAGTTCAGAGTGGCTTTGGGGGTCTCGGACGTCTCGAACATGGCGCGGGTTCTCCTCTTGGGGTCGCTCCGCATGCTGCCGGCCCGCCGCGCTCGTTTGCAGAATGCTCCTCTTCAACTTCTTCCACCCGTGCATGCTAGAGACTAGAGAAGAATGAAATGGAAGTAACGCCGAAAGGCTCTGGTGTGGTCAGAACAAGTGACGGTGGACCAACGGACTCAAGCGATACGGGCCGGTTCAGGATCGATCGATGACCACAAGTCGAGAGAGCGCTTTGATGGCGCCGCGACGAGTTCACTGGCTTCTCGACGCGTCGGTAGGTTCACTGAAGTGAACTGGAGCTGGGAGCCTGAAAGTAAACGCCAAGGTCATTCGAGTCGGCCCTCGCATTGGCGTTATCTGACCCCAACGCCGACCAGTGTACAGCTCCGGTTGAGAAGTGCTGGCCCACGAGTGCTAAGTCGTCTCCTTGCCAAGACTGTGGATCATCCAGCTTTTTTCGTCAACAGTGCACACGTTCGCTTACAGTATTTTAGGCCTTTTAGGCTTATTTTTAGGATGTAGCCATCCTGCTGTGACAAAACCCATCTGAGACCTGTAGCAGATCCTGCAAGCCAGCAACGCGTTATGGCTACGGCCTTTTCTCCGCCATGCGTGTTGAAGCAATCCTCTGAGGCGAATCGCCTGATGATGGCTTTTATCGCCTCAGGCGATCAAAGCCATCTCCACCTCCTCGGCAGTCCTCGCAACCTCCAGTCGAACAGCAAACTGGAGAGATCACTTCGCAACCACCCGATTCACACCCGAAAAACTCATGAACCTGCGTGCACTGCTTCTCGCTGCTGTGTCCTGCTTCGCCACCATCCAGGCCGAGGTGACCTGGATCAACCACGACCAAGTGCAGCCGTTCGCGCAGCCCGAGCCTGCGACCGACTCGGAGAAAGCCGCAGTCAAGTTCAAGCCCTTTCTCGAGGTTTCCTACGGATGTGAGCCGTATCCTGCAGTTTCGGCCAATGGATCGGTCAGTGCGGGCCTGAAATGGACTGGCAAGAACGATGGCGACTGCGAAGGATCAGCTTGAGGCTCGCAGGTGTACTCGCGCTCGGACTGGTACAAGGACAAGTGGGCCATCATGTACGCCTGGTACTTCCCCAAGGGCTGGCAGGGGGCGTCCACAGTCAGCCACCGCCACTTGTGGCTGCATGCCGTGGTCTGGGTCGACAACCCGGCGCTCGATAACTCGACGATTCTCGCTGTCTCAACGCCTGGCACTATCGGATACAAGAAATACTCTCCTCCCAAGTCAAAGTTCGTGGACGGGTCGAGAGTGAAACTCGACGCTAGCAGGGGCTTTTGGGCGAGCAAGATGCTGCTGAAGCTGACGACGGACAAGGGCGAGTCGCAGGATCTGATCACATGGGATCAATTGACCGAGGAAGCCCGCACCGCTCTGAGTGAAGCCAACTTTGATAAGCACCTCTTCAAGCGAAAGAACACAAAGGTTCCCTTCAAGGACGGAGTGTTCACTGACAAGCTCAAGAAGGCCTGGCCGTTTTAGATGACCGTACTGTAGCGAAGACTAGTAGACATTAGGAGCCATGTTTTGCGAATGCGATGGAGTCTTATACATTACATGTAATACCCTGTACCGTCACGACTTGTCTTTCGATGCGATTCCAAAGCTTTAGACGGTTCCGAGCTGGCTAGAAGTCTGAAACGGAGTACTAGTGTTTGTATTGGGGTAGATCTTGCCTTTCATCGGGGATTTCCCAAGGAAACTGGAACTAATTACGCGACGCTGATCACTTAGGCCCTGGTTTCTCCGTCGCTGTATGTACGTATGCGTAGTCCTTAGCCACAGCCAGTAAAAGAGCTCACTCAATCTTCCGCGTTGGGCTCAAGTCAACCTCCTCCTCTCGGTCGAAACGATGCAGTTCCGTGCTCTCTTCCTCGCCGCGGTTGGCTGTTTCGCCACTGCCCAAGCCAAGGTCAACTGGATCAACCACGATCAAGTTCACCCGTTCGCTCAGGTTGAGCCTGTCAACGCCTCCGATAAGGCCGCGATCAAGTTCAAGCCGAAGCTGCACATCTCCTACGGCTGCCATCCTTACCCCGCAGTCCAAGCCGACGGAGCTGTCAGTGACGGCCTGAAGTGGGGCGGCAAGCCCGATGGGAAATGTAAAGATTCCGGTTTGGGCTCGCAGGTGTACTCTCGCTCGGACTGGTACCAGGGTAAGTGGGCCATCATGTACGCCTGGTACTTTCCCAAAGGTTATGAGCAGAGGGGCGGTACGTCTTACAGCCACCGTCACCTGTGGCTCTATATGGTCCTGTGGATCGACAACCCTGAGGCCGCGAACCCAGCCATTCTCGGAGTGTGGCTGCTTACCGCGTGTGGAAATGAGCAGCGGGTTCCCCCGGACGCGAAGTTCATCGACGGTTCGAGCCTGAAAGTCGAATACTACAAGAGCTCGTGGCATGGCAAGACGGGGATCCAGCTAACGGAGAACCCGGGCGAGTTCCAGGACCTCATCACTTGGGAACAAATGACGGAGGAGGCTCGCATTGCCCTGACCGAAGCCGAGTTTGATGGTCACTGGGAGGAGCGGAAGGACTTGGACGTCCCGTTCATCGACGGCGAGTTCACGGTGAACCTTGAGAGGGCCTGGATCTTATAATCCAGCGTGTCTAAAGAATGTAGGTTGGAATCGTTCCTAAGATACAAAAAGATTACCAGCTAGGCTCCCCACTAATACGACGAAGATGGAATGCAAACTGTCAAAGTAAGGTATCAACAAAACAAAAACCGAGTAGCAGTACCGTAATGATTGTTATCCATGGATCGAGCGCATCAAACCAACGAAGTCGATACCAGGTACTGTACAGTAACCTTATGCATCACCTTCATATTGCGGCTACAGCACTCGTAACGCGTCATGGCAAATCTTGCCTTTCCGCAGCGATTTCTCATGAAGTAAACCTGAACTCATAACGCAAAGTTGATCGCTAACGCTGAATAAAACTTGAATCTGTAAACTTCCCAGCCATAGAATAGCCGCCAAGCTCTCACTCTTCAATCTTCCTCTTTGAGCCCAAGGCAACCAGTCGTAACGATGAACTTGAAAGCCTTCGTTCTAGTCGCTCTCGCTTCATGGGTTGCTGTCCAGGCTCAGGTGAGCTACATCAACCACGACCAAGTCGAGCCATTCCCTCAATGTCACGATATTATCGACTACAAACACATAGAGCGCGAAAATGGGAAACGATCTGCCAACTTTGTGGAGATCAAGCTGCAGTAAGCTGTGTGACCCGCGTGCAACGCAGTCATCTGGATGAAGTTAAAGATGTAGGAAGCGATGTGCTTGAAGTTAGATGTTGAAGGTACAGGCACCAAGAACTAGAATTGCTTAGGAGGAATAGGACGAAGGTGCTAAACTCAATCTCAGTTTCGATTTTCCAGCGTACTCAACACAGCATCTCGGCTACCGATGCCGCCGTACTTCCTCTCTAAGTGCTACCATATCACTTATCACTCGATTTAAAAAATGTGACACTCAACCCAAGCCGAAGACCGCGTCTGAGCGAGCTGCAGTCAAGTACAAGCCCCAACTCCACGTTTCCTTCGGATGCCACCCGTATCCTGCGGTTCAAGCTAACGGCTCTGTGAGTGCGGGTCTGAAAGGGAGCGGGTTTTCGGACGGCGAGTGCAAGGGCTCCAGCTTGGGCTCGCAAGTGTACGCGCGCTCGGACTGGTACAACGACAAGTGGGCCATCGTGTACGCGTGGTACCTACCCAAGGGCCGGTTCAGCAGGCTCCAGCGTCGTCACTTCTGGGAGGTTGCTGTCGTCTGGATCGATGATCCAGCACTCAAGAACTCGACCATGCTGGGCGTGTCGTTGAATTACAACCGGCGCCTCAAGACGCAAACTCCGGTGGAGGAGAAATACATGGACAGCGACAGCGTGATGCTCGACTCGTTCCTGGGGTTGGCCTTCCCCAGACCGAAACTTCGCTTCACGGAGAAGAGGGGCGAGTTCCAGGACCTCATTACGTGGGAGCAACTTACAGATGAAGCGCGGGATGCTTTGACCAACGCCGACTTCGACTCGAAAATCTTTAAGGGACGAGTGAAGCGAATGCCCTTGAAGGACGATGTCTTTTATGATCGACTCAAGGACGCTTGGCCGTTCGAATAAGGGGTGACACCAAGAATGTCAACGGCGATTCCGGTAAAAATGCAGCTTTCCTTTTTTTTTTACCTGAAAGTACGCAATAAGTGTCAGGCTTACGAATGACTTGGCTAGAATTGTCCCGTGACCGGGCATACTGGGCCCGTGCCAGGGGTCCGTGCGCCGAGGTCGTATGAAGGTCTCAGTGGAGACATGGCTACATCCTACACCGTGTACCCGTCTTAGGGTACTTGGAGTTGCTGCTGGCTTCGTGAAGGCACAGTTCTCGTCCGAGTGGGACTGACTGAGGTCCAAGGGGATCTCCGTTCTCGCCTAACGTGGTTTACCAATTCATGGACCTCCAGGAGGACATCGCCGCTATTGTCATCAATATTTGAGTAATGACTACTGTACAAACTAGCTATCCATCCAATCAGAAGCCAGAGTTCTAATTTTTGAAAGTCTTCCCGCCTTTTTTTAATCAAATTTGAATGAGCTATGCACCAGGCAATCGGACCGTAATCTATTTTTTTCTTTCTCTCTGACCACCCCCTCCTCCCTTTACAAACTTTCATATAAAGCACAAGCCCACCCACTGCAGCGCCAACTGTAGCGCTTGGTAGGCGCTATCGCTTACCAGTTCAGCAGGAAGAAGTGAGTAGTGGTTCCCAAAGCTTACGGTGCATGGTGGGGCGAGCAGCACGTTCTTGACGGCTCATTTTGTGGCGTTGCATCGTAGCGCGAATAGTGACGCTAGAGACGGCCCATGATCGTGTAGACCCTTTATGGGGCTTCCTTTCACTTATTTCTCTATGTAGAAGCTCTTAGCTTCTGTCACAAATGTCTTTCAGTGAGGGGGCCGGTATCTTACCGAGCTGAATGCAAGGAATCCCGGGTCCATAATCTGGTAAATAAAGGAGCGAGCCAATCAAAGCCTATTTCCTAAAAATAGAAGGATATGACTGGACAAAACACCGATTGGCTCATGATCTGGTAAAACTCCATGAATTGGTAAACCACGTATTACGGTGTCGTGCAAGTGGAACTGTGGTATTGAACGTGAACGCGGACGGGTTGTCACCCGAGGATGGAGGACATGCAGAGCGACCTCCGAGGCACAAAAGGAGAGGTGTCACCCGTAGGAACGAGGGCGGCCGTGCTGACCCTCGACATGTAGAATCAGTCGTGAATCTTCAAAGACACAACAACAACAAGAGAGCTTTTGTGTAGTTTACTTAAGTTTACTTGCTAACCCTCTCTAAAGCTCGTCTGCTCTATCACCTTCGACCCCTTGCGAGCCTCCTTCTCTCCGAACAGTCTCAGCGTGCCCACCCCTGACGGAGGAGGTACACTACAGAATCGTTGACAACGAACTGTAAAAACCGCCATTTTATTATTGATTAGTATATTATATATCAAGGCTGGTCGAACTCGTGGCGTCTCCAAGCAAGTGCTCGGGTGCAATACAGTGACACCTCCCTAAATGAACCCCTCTAATTGACCATGTGTTCCCTATCTGGTTAGGATACCTCGACTGCAAACGGGATTATATGGATTTCACTATAGGTGTTCTATAACTGATCAAAAACCTCTTTATTCTCTAAATGGTCGCAATTGTTGGCGCCTCAACCCTCTAAATGGACGCCGTAGTAATAGATCCAAACTCATATATATTTCTCAATCACTTGCCAGCCTCCTCCCACGTAGTCCTTTCCCACCCTTCCCCCCGCCACAAGAAATCGAGCGAAGAGAGAAATTGTATTTGGGATGCTAAGTTGGAACAAAGAGTTTGCAGTAACTGCAATCTTGTGATAAATAAGCTAGCCACAGTATTTTACAACCAGCGCAGCGTACATTTATTTTTTACGAAAAACTAAAATATTATGATGTCAAGACAACTAGGGGCTATGCAGTAGATACCAAGCAAAAGATAAAACTGCAGGCATGGTGGCAGGATATCGGGACAACAAATATTCCTATAACCTCACTGTATTGAAACTCACGTACAACCTGAGGGGATGCGATTCTGCTAATACCAATGAGAAGAAGGAGTAGGAACAGATAATACCGCGCCAACCGTTATTGGTTGAGTTCTGTTTGTGTGAAGACGAAACAAAACAAGAGTACGAAAATGCTGGAGGGGTACCAGGTAAAGAAAGCCCTTGTGCACCTAACATTTGAAAATGTAGTCATTAGAAGTGTAGCCATTTCTTTATCTGATCAATTCTTTAACTGAAACAGCGTATTAGACCGAGCGAACTGGGTGTCATTTATAGAGGTGTCACTGTATGAGATCCATCGCCCCGGGCACGATTGATAATTGGGTCCCAATAATGTGGTACCATGTACCGTATTATGGGCATATGAACCCAACTATCGAAAACTTCTGTCCGATGCACGTACGCACAACAAATGCATCCGACAGAAGTTATCGCCAACATTTATCACATAATTTTAGCCAAAAAGAACACGCCTACAGATAAATAAGTCCTACTACGAATAGTGCGAGTCCTGCAAGGTGGGTTATTTATTACCTCATCTACTAGGAAATTCCTACTAGTGTGAGAGCCTATGGGTACCGTCCGCTAGACTAAAACACCCAGGCCTTCTTGAGGTTCACCGTGAACTCGCCGTCGATGAACGGGACGTCCAAGTCCTTCCGCTCCTCCCAGTGACCATCAAACTCGGCTTCGGTCAGGGCGATGCGAGCCTCCTTCGTCATTTGTTCCCAAGTGATGAGGGCCTGGAACTCGCCCGGGTTCTTCGTGAGCTGGATCCCCGTCTTGGCATGCAACCAGCTCTTGTAGTATTCGACCTTCAGGCTCGAACCGTCGAGGAACTTCGCGTCCGGAGGAGTGCGGCGCTCGTTTCCGCCAGCGGTGCGTAGCCACACGCCGAGGATCGCTGGGTTCACGGCCTCAGGGTTGTCGATCCATACCACGATATACAGCCACAAGTGGCGGTGGCTGATCAGGTCGTTATCCTGAAAAGCCTTCGGGAAGTACCACGCGTACATGATGGCCCACTTACCCTGGTACCAGTCCGAGCGAGAGTACACCTGCGAGCCCAAACCGGAACCTTTACATTTCCCATCGGGCTTGCCGCCCCACTTCAGGCCGTCACTGACAGCTCCGTCGGCTTGGACTGCGGGGTAAGGATGGCAGCCGTAGGAGATGTGCAGCTGCGGCTTGAACTTGATCGCGGCCTTATCGGAGGCGGTGACAGGCTCAACCTGAGCGAACGGGTGAACTTGATCGTGGTTGATCCAGTTGACTTTGGCTTGGGCAGTGGCGAAACAGCCAACCGCGGCGAGGAAGAGAGCACGGAACTGCATCGTTTCGACCGAGAGGAGGAGGTTGACTTGAGCCCAACGCGGAAGATTGAAGAGTGAGCGCTTGACTGGCGGAGTGCCTTGAAGCGCATGAGCCATACAGCTGCGCCGGAATCAATGGCACCTGGCTCTGCAGCTCCGCTGAACTTGTCAATCTTAAAAGCCTTCACCACGCGTTCGTACGGGGGCACCTCGGGAGTGCTGCGAGGACTGGTTTCGTTCCTTGTTCGCTGCTGGGGAATGTTGCTCCGTTCGTTTTGATCCGCTGGCGGCTGGGGCGCATACGCGTACTGCTGGCCCGCCCAGCGCGGTGGCATGTTCTGCCTCTGGTCCGCCCAGTGCGGAGGCATGTACACGCGTCTCGGTTCCGTCCATTGCGGCGGCATGTACGTCTGCGGCAGGTCCGGCCAATGCGGTGCCATGTATGTTCGCGGGTGATCCGGCCATTGTTGCGCCATGTACGGGGGCTGCTGGTCTGACCATGGGGACGGAGTATACGCGCGCTGCTGACTTGACCACGGCTGAGGTATGTATGGATGCCGGTCAGCGGCCCATTGCTGCGGCGTGAAGAGGCGCGGTTGGTCTGGCGCAGGTGCATTGGAATCTGGCCGGGTTTCAGCTTGCTCGGTAGTGGGGATCGAGGGTGCGGTACCGGAGACACCTGAGAATACCATGCGCGCTGTGCCATCGCCGCTTTGATCCATCGTCACTTGTTGCTCGAGGTAGCGATGCGGCTGTTAACCTGTTGGAGAATCTCAAAGTGGTTCATTTAGCGTTAAGTATAGGGGGGAAATCTAGAAGCTTATGAAGTGCTTTCGGAGGGCCGAGCTGGATCTTCCAACATTATTAACAGAAATGGCTCCAAGTCGGGCTCGCATACAAAACTAACTTGCGATTTGAACATGTTTCGCTGAGATCGAGCCATTATTGCTGGTAAATACCAGTTTCAGAAGTTAATTTTTGACTAATTCGACCTGTGTACTCCCCCGGAGCGTTCGCTCCGGGTCGCCTATTAAAGTTATTCGAGTGGAATGCAACTTTGTAAAAAAATATGGTATTGTATTATTTCAGAGTGGGCATTCAGTTATCAGAGAAATGTAAGGTACCGTATGTAACAAGTGGTGGTGGACATCGCATGAGGAAACCAATACAGTGCAGTACGTTACGTGCCCCACAAGAAAGGATACCTATCCTTTGCCCATTTGTCACAGTCAACAAGACACTTCCATTGTAATTGTTTTTCGCTCAACCATTGTTCACAATGTAAAGTAGAGCTCTGACGCCCTAACATTGCGACTTGCTAAGCACTTTATTCAATCCACGGTATGATTTTATTTATGAGCGAACTACCAAGCTATCCCAGCCTACGCAAAGCTCTAGCAATAGCAAACCAGGGGGTTATCTTGGAGTACAGGATGTACCAGCCTAGTAGAAATACAGTGGATAGATGCACATTTGTTTGATGCACATTGTCCAAGTACAGTACGTGTACCTGGACATTGTGCTGATTAGTAACTGTAATATCTCGGCGTCGCCGCGAAGGCTTTAGAAAATGAAGCACACGCGTCGCGCTTCAGCATCGTACCGACCTATCAGTGATGTGTATTGTGTCTATTGTGGTGGTGTTCATGCGCTGCTGCATGCTGGCATGCCCTTCAGGGGAACATTCTCCCCCGAAAGTAAATCACGGAACTGAACGATAACTGGGCCCGGGACTGGACAATAAAATGTATCTGGACTCGAGAACTGGGCTATTATAACACTGGCCTACATTAATGTTTAGGATAAAGATCTCCGTATTAATCTTTACAGATGGTATTGCAGCAGTAAACTGGGGGACTCCCGATATGGGAGTGGCGGCTTCATCTTGAGAGAAAAGTTTGCACATTCGGCGCGATGTTTAACTGGATACATAATACAGCAATGTAGTCGCTACGAAATAAACTCCAGAAAACGGGTCGTTGGGGTTAATACCTCGCCTCCTCTGAAAGATATAGCAATTTTAATTTTGTTAAATTTCAGGCCCACATCTTGGCCGGTTGTCTGCAAACGGATCATGTACTTCGAGGTACCAGTTCTACCATACATAGGAAGCACTCATAATATATACCAGACACGACATGGTGGCGAAAAAAACAACAGCTCATTTCTGAATACGCAATCTATCGTTACTCAAAAGCTCGAATCCCTTCGCGCTTCTGAACTCGCTACGATTACAGCTATCGTTGCAGTTCAGGCCATTGCTGTCAACGCAATCCAGATGTTGAAAAAATAATATCAATACAATAATTATGGCACATTTACATCGAAACAATTTACTATTGTGTTTGCACAATCCCGCACAATGGATATACTTTGAATACAATAATATTGTTGATATTATCAAAACTTGCGTCAATACAAAAAATAAGCTTTTAAGCAAAAACATATATTTGTATTGGCAATAATTATAAAACATATACTATTGGTGGATCCATAATTATTGAGGTGGCCCATATTTTAATATGGTTTAACCCTTAATACAATATGATATTTATTTTCAGACCTCGGACGCAATCGCACCAGGACAATTATTGCTTGCCCACTGTCCGGTACACCAGTACCTAGTAGCGCCTACACAAGGCGAAGACCCCGGTACAGTAGAACCTATGGGCGCTCAGGCAACCCTGACCTATAGGACAATGATTTTCGATGACCTACGACGTTGGGGCCATTGGCTACGAGTGCCGCTCGGTTTGTCGGTAGTTCCAGGGCAACATACCGCACGAAAGAACACGCTGGTGGAAATTGAGCCAAGCCAAGTGACTTCGCAGACGCGCTGCGTGTGCTCACACCCTTGTGCTACGCTCAGGCATTCCGAAAAATAATAATGCCCTTTTTTATCCGAAATTTATGTAGCCGAGTTCTAAAATTCGGTATTTTACTTCTGCTCATCCTGCTCCAACGATAAGTTGAGGTCAAGCATCGCGCTCTACCAGCGTAACTTTGCCGTTAGCCCTCACTTTCAAACAAGCACCACCCGCACGCGCATCACGACTCGACGTTAGCACCATGACCGACAATCTCCTCGCTGGCCCCGCTCCGAGGCCTACCTTCTCGCCCAGGCAGATTGCTGCCTTCTACTTCAAGCCCTGCCTGGACGAGGAGGGAGAGACGACGGGCTACTATGCCTGCAAGACCTGCGCTAAGCGCCGCAAGCACGCGGCCAAGTCAGGCTACAGCAACTTGGTGTCGCACGTGCGGGCGGCGCACCCCAACTACGAGAGCGACATGCGCGACGCTAGTGTCGCTGCGACGGGGACCCTACTGCCGTGGGTCACCCAGAAGGCCTCGAACCGCTACGCGTGGCTGCGCTGGGTCGTCACGGGCAATCTACCGCTGTCTTTTTGCGAGTCCAAGGAAACGCGACAGTACGTATTTTCATATCTATTTTGGTGATTTACATCCGCGCTAATACCGTATGTTATGTAGATACACGAAGCTAAATTCCATCTCCGTGGCGACGCTGACCGCCATCATGGAGGCCGTGACCAAGGCCGTGGAGACGATGATCGGCGACGCCATGCCCGAGCGTTTTGGTCTGGTCCTTGATGGGTGGACCCACGGTACGGAGCACTACATGACAGTGTATGGCTGCTTTGAGACGGCGACGGGCCCCCAGTACCCGCTGCTGTCGTTAGCGCCCGTCATGGATGAGCCTGACGACCAGCTGAGCGCTGACGGCCATCTGACGGCGATTAAAAGGTTCCTACCCTTTTTTGGTAAGTATATCTCCGGGTGTCTATTCCTGGTTGGTGACAACTGCGTAGTAAACAAGCGGCTGGCGAACCTACTCGGTGTGCCGCTAATCGGCTGTGCCAGCCACCTCCTGAACTTGGCGGTGCGAAACTACTTGGAGCCCCACGACAGCATCCTCGAAGAGGTCCAGCAGCTGATGCGTAAGTTGCGAATTTAAAGCAAGCAGCCAAGTTGCGGTAAGTACTCTGTTTATTGTTTTATTTGGGTTTTGTATTGGTACTAAATTGGTCTTTGGTTTTGGGTTTTGTTCGAAATTAGTGCCAAGACCCCATTGGCCGCTGTCCTCAGACAGGACACGCGCTGGACGTCGACCTTTTCAATGCTCAAGCGCTATTTTCGGCTCCGTCCGTTCATTTCGACGGACGACGAGGAGCTCGCGGACTTCCTTCCGTCACGCTCAGCCCACCGCAAGCTGGAGACTTTGCTGGCAAGCCTCCGGGACGTCGAGTCCGTGTCCAAGCACCTGCAGGGCGACGGCCTTACGCTGCTGGACGCTCGTGTCCTATTCGACGAGCTCCTCAAGAGCCACCCCTCGCTCGCGAAGTATCTCGGTAAGGATCATCGCTCACTCTGCGTCTGATGGTATTTCTACTTAACTACTGCGTTTTATATGTTTTTATTTATGCATAGCCACCGACGCGGATATAGTCCACTCCGCCGTCTTCGAGCAGGCGGTCGTCAAGGTGCTGGACGACCAGGCGGCCCTGCTGACGGACGACGAAGTCGCTGCGCTGGAGCCGTTCAAGCGCACGCAAGCTCATGTGGAAGGCGTGGACTGCACGCCGGCGGACAAGGAAGGGTTCGCTGTGCGTGCGCTCAAGCGATGCAAGGTAGCTACTGCGCCGGCCACGTACGAGCTGCTTAATGCGATTCCTCCTACCTCAAACATGGTTGAGAGGCTCTTCAGCATTGCGCGCGCTGTGCTGCACCATGAGCGCCACCGCCTCTCCCCCAGGATGCTAGAGATTCTCTTGTTCCTCAAGATCAACAGCTCGTACTGGGATGTTGCGACCGTGGAGCAGTGCCTGTAAGTAGGTACAGTCGTAACATGATTGCAGTAATTTACTGTGTCAACACTATGTCTTGCGTTATTTATTCAGTCTGCTACTCGGATGTAATGCAATATTTATTATGGTGTCCGGCAATCAATAGATATATATCGTATTTTCGGCATGCCTGGCTACGCTTATGCATATATGTTTTGAATATGGACTCCATATTTTAATATACCCCCTATTTTAATAGGGGGTATTATGGAGCCGACACCAAGGAACTGTTTCCCATCGTTTCTTCCTTAAAGGGGTTAATCCTTACAACCAATTCATACAGGCGTCCCCGGGCTAGTCCTAATGTACCTCGCACAGGAAGTACAACAAGCTCTCAAGATTTGCGCGCTACTTCTGCAAGCATATTGATTTAGATGAGTGTACAGCGAGACCTACTGCGACAAGTGGCACGTTGCGGGAATACCTCCACCGTATTCTTGAGCTAATCTTTTAGTAAGTTAGTACATACTCATTTATGTTCAGACCGCGTGAATCTTGTTGATTCGCAAACATCATAAGTATGTACCACTGTGGCGAATAGGCTGGGGACGCCTGTACCACAAAAACCAACAATAGAGACCTTTCGAAGCGAGTGTTGTTTGTGGTTTGTGGGATAGG
>JAIKVJ010004898.1:0-26084 GCA_024679225.1 Phytophthora pisi | reverse complement strand
TGCTGTAGGCGGTCACCAGAGGGGCCTCATATAAACAGTACATGAATGTAATGAACCAATATAATTATTGAATTACAACTTCTGAACCTGAATGTATAATGTGGTCCACCTATCATTGCAAAAGTTTTGAATTTCAAACAAACTAATACTCAGCCCGCTTCCTTCGTTATTCAGGCACCGCCACCTCCTCCACGATGCGGCGCACGACGCTCGGCCCCGTGTCGTCCTCGCAGCTCAACACACGCTCCTCCATGCTGCGGCACCCGTCCACGCGCGTATCCGTCCCCAACAAGAGCTCGGCCATGGAGCGCCAGTCCATCGGCGTCGTGTCTCGGCGCGTCTCCACGGCTGCCGGCCACACCGCACGCCGACCCCCCGCGGGCCCGCGCGCCTCCATGAACGCGCGTCAGTCCGTAGGCAACGGCGCCTCTAACCGACGCAACAGCACTTACAGCTCGCGCGCGTCCGTGTCGGGCCGCGGCGGCGCGCGCGTGCTGGATCCGCGCCCCGTGAGCGACCGCTCGTACCTCAACAGCTGCGTGCAGGCGCTCGTGGAGTTCCTGAGCGACCGCATGTACGACCAGACGCTGTCGCCGGCGCTGCTGAAGCGCGGCCCGTCCAAGAAGGACTTCTGCAACATGATCCTGTTCCTGTTCAAGCAGGTGGACCCCACCTTCGAGTTCGGCGTCAAGTTCGAGGAGGACGTGGTGCTGCAGTTCCGCAACCTGCGGTACCCCATCCCCATCAGCAAGACGTCGCTGGCTGCCGTGGGCACGCCGCACACGTGGCCGACGCTACTGCTGTCCATTTCGTGGCTCATCGAGCTGCTCAGCGTAAGGAGGATCGTGTTTATCTTATCTTTTATTATTTATTATGGTGCACTGATGTTGTTTTATGTGGTTGATATTGGTTGGTGCTGGTAGTACGACGAAGCTATTCAGCAGGCGAACGAGACGGAGCAGAGTGACGAGAACGATGAGGAGAATGGAGACAAACCCTTCTTCAAGTACCTGGATGCGTCCTACCACGTCTTCCTGGCGGGTGAAGACGACAAATTCGCTATGCTCGAGAGACAAGAGCGAGAGAAATTGGGTACGCACGCACTTTTTGGTCTCTCAGTACTTGAGCGTTGGAGCTGATTCGACATTGTTGCATTGCTGCAGTCGCGCGGAACGAGATTGTTAAGCAGGAGACGAGCGAGTTGGAGCAACAGCGCGAAGAGCTGAAGAAGCGCATCGAAAAGGCCAAGCGGGACAAGGTATGTCGGTCTACAGCTGAGTCGTTTATTGGGGACGTGACTGACGAGCTGAATGTTGCTTCATCACTTTTTTACCGCCAGAATGCGTTACCGCTACTTGACAAGAAGAAAAAAGATTGCCTGGGCGACCTAGCAAAATTCCAGGAGCTCGTGAGTAGGTACGAGATACTAGCGGCCAAGCTGGAGAAGAAAATGGAGTCTCTCGCTGAAGCTCGGCAGTCATTTGGTACGTTGGTCGACGCCCAAATTGGCGATAACTTCTACAGAACTTGTTGCTGATTTTCATTTGTGGTAAATAGAGGACGAGCTCAGCGCTCGTAACGAGGAAATTCGGAGGCTGCACACCCGTATTGAGAACCAGGAATTGTCTGCGCACGACATCGATCAAATCGCCCAAGAACGGGCTCGACTCACGGACCAACTTCATCAAGTGGTTAATCGACAGAACGCTATCCAGCAACAGATCACTGCGGACGAAAATCGTGCTGCTGCCATACGCGATGATGTACGTACCTGTGTTGTATTGTGCGCATCATCGCTGTCGTTAATCTCACATCGGTACCATGTGTCAGCTCGACAACCAACTTCGCGAGTACATTAATACTTGCAGACGACTGAAGATCATACCGGATACCGCAAAGAATGCTCTCGGCTTTAATTATATTGTCGGACTCGATCAAGCTCTGGAAGAGCTTGATGCAGTGACCAAGCTAGGCCACCACTTGAAGACCGACGTTCGTAGAGCAGCGCTTGAACTAAAGCAGAACCGAATCATGCGCGCCAATGCTGGTCTGGACGAAGCACTCGTGCTGGATGAGCAGTTGCAGCAAAGTGAAGAGCGACTGAACCTCGAGCATCAAACTGAGAAGAGGTGGGAGGCCGAGGTAAAGAAGTTCACAGAGCAAATGCGCAAAGAACGCGAAAAGCGAGACAACAATATCAGGCGAAAGGAAGTTGCAACTGGAGAAGTGGAGATGAAGATCACGAACATCGTGAATGGAGATAACCTCGCGGAAGAAGTGATCACGACCCGCCAGCACCTGGAGGACCTGACGAAAGCGTAAGTTCCCTCCTTTGATGGTCTGATGAGCGCAACAAAAGAAACTAACCTGCATTTGTTATTAATTCGTCTTGCAGGTCAATGGAGATGACAGAGACGTATCAAGCTTTGGTCGACAAGAACCGGCATGCTGCAACCAATGTCCTGATGGCGTGCACGAACCACAAGGCCATGGTTGATCGAGCTATTTCGTCCCTGGAGGCAGAGATCGGCAAAGTAGAGCTCTGATGCATAGCGAGTGGAAGTGTAAGCACCCTTACAGTCCATCAACGCCAGTTGAACCCAACTGGCACATGCAAATATTGTAGGAGTAACGATGAAATGACTTTATCATGCAGACTTGCCCTACTTCATAGGTAAACCTTTGCGGGTAGTGAACTTCTTCTCATGGACAAGCCTCAGATAAGGCGTTCGTTGATACCCACGCGCACTACGCATCCAGCGATGTCGTGCGCAACACAAACTGGTCGAACCGCTCCTGCAGTTTCTGCCGGTGTGCCATACGTCGCCGCACAAGACTCGAGCGATTCTGTTTCCAGAATCGAATCTCGTCCTCAGGTATGCCGTGATTTTCATCGTCGGTATCAACGTCAAGCTCCGGCAAGGATGAGGTGAACTGGTTAGACGCGTCCCAACCCATAGAGGAAAGTAGCTGCCACTCCATGCGCTCGTCGTACGTCAAATTCCCGCGGAGGCACGGCTCATCACACGTCGAGTCACACTGATGCGTCCCCATCGGATCCATGGATCTGATGGAGTTGTTGAGATCGTCATCATCTCCTTGGCTACTGAGAGAGTTGGTCGAAGATTGCGACGTCACGGTCTTACTGCTATCGGACTGCTTGCGCGTTTTGATCTGCTTCGGCTTCTGCTTCTCTGCCTGTTGACTCTTCTCCGACTCTGAGCGATCCGCCTGCTTCTGTTTCGTTGCAGATTTGCGCTTCTTCTTCTTCTCCTTTCGCTTCTCCTTCTTCTTCGCCAACCTCCGAGACTCGTCATCTTCCTCAGCAAGCAGCTGCTCCATCATCTCCTCCCCGTGCAGCGCCTCCACCGCTACATCAAAATTGCGGCGAAGCGTTGACACGGCGCAGTGCACCAGCAATTCCTCTGAGCGCTTCTCTGACCGAGACTTGGTCCACAAGTTCTGCATCTTGTCCCAAATGACCATGCCCAGACATATGAGCACTTCATCTTGCGCCTCAGCGATCGTCCGAGCGTGACGGTCTCCCCAGTCACCAACAACCTCCTGGTCTGCCCGCGACATCAGCTGGGACATAAACTCAATATTACAAGGCACAATGATCTGGTTTGTCGCTCGTGAGAACGCGAGCTCGTCGAACAAATACGACGTGTAGTGCAGATCATCGCCGTAGTCGCTGTGTTCGTGGTGTTTGTCTGAGCACTCGAAGCCTCCGCAGTCCTCGCAGTCGTCTTCGCTACAGCTCGAGCCGATCAGCAGATCATACGCCTCTAATACCTTCTCCTTGCATCGACAACAGAAGCGATGACGTCGCAGATAATTCTCCAGATCGGTCAAGAACTGGTCCGAATCGATATGAGAGAGATGCCGCTGGTGATCCTCCGGGAGTTTGTGCCACAGCGCTTCAAACGCAGCAGGACGCGGACGCCCGCGCACTCTCTGGGAGTGGAGCTGACACCTCGCGCGCGACGTCCCTGCTTTGCTGTTTGGCTTGGTCGGCTTGGCCAGCGTCGTGGCGGCCCAGCGCTCCTGGTGGTAGAAGAGCGAGAACGACGTGTCCGGGCTATTGAGGTACGACTCGTTGAGCCGGAAGTGGCTGTCCTTGTCGAAGCAAAGGCCCGAGCGACTCACGAGCTGCGGCACCCGCACGATGCCGTCCACCAGCTTGTAGAACAGCGCCTCGGCGCTGTTGCGGCAGCCTGGACACGGCAGCAGGTCCGTGGCCGTCTGCAAGAACTGGTGCACGTCTCCTCTCAGCGCCACGACGCGCTCGCGGTCCGTCAGCAGCAGCCAGCGCTGTCACAATTACACCACAGGCACGTCGTCGTTAGCTCCCGCTGTCCCTTTGCCTCCAACCCCTGCTCCTGCTCCTTCTGTCGAAGTCTCTCAAGCGCTCACCTTGCGGAACTCGCGCGTCTCGGCGGCGCTGGGCTGGCACTGGCAGCTGGCGTTGGGGCCGCACTTGCTGCCGCCGTCGTTGGGCTGTTTCGAGCCTGCAGCGTCTGGGCTCGGCTCGCGGTCGCACCCCGCCATGGCCATCAACTCGGTCACGCTTCTAATCTTCTCCCGCAAAGGAAATAAATCATAAATAAATAAAGGTTAAGGTGAGATCGCTGGGCTTTCCGCGCGTGGCAAGGTCAACGCGCGCCGACGGCGCATTGATTTGATCCGCACCTTGACTGGGACCCCGTGCCTGGGTCACTTGGCTACTCACTCACTGAAGGCCTGGGCGCGCGCGCTTCTTCCCTGCAGCCTTGGCTTGCCGACGGCGCTTTGTATGAGGTCACACAGGCTCTCTATTCGCCCTTCCCCTAGCGCTTTTTCCGCCAATAGAAACGATAGTGCCATAAAAAGGCGTAGTATAGGTAAATGGATACGCAAAACTGCAACAAGGGCAACTTGCTGTGACTCTCAGCTAAATAGTTTTATTGCTGCGCGTGCTCCTCCCGGTTCTCCTCCACATCCTCTTGCTGCTGGCGAGCCTGCAATGTCTCGGCGATATCGTGAAGTCGAGCGACTTTGGCGTCCCGCGTCAGACGCCGCACCTTCTTGGGGAAGTTGGGCAGGTCTCGCCAGTTGAAAAAGTCGGGCACGTGCTTGAGCTCCGGCGTGTGCTTCATCACGGACGAGTGCTTCGAGACGAAGTACGGCAGCAGCGCCAGGTGGGCGAAGTCGTCCTCCATGTGCCAGGTCAGGTTGCGCTCCAGCATGACGTGCGACCGCCGCAGCACTCGGATGTCACTGTGGCTCAGTAACCGCTGCCGCGCCATCCGCTGCATCAGAGCCTCCGCTTTCTGCACAATAAGCAGACAGAAGAGGAGAGCACGAGTCTAAATGTTAGTGCATTGTCGGTCTTGAATAGTAGTCCCGCGACATGCCAACCTTTGCGCCTTGAACTGGCCTGGACTTTAGCCCGATGACAGGGTCCAGCAGCTTCGGACCGTCGGTCGGAGCCGTCTCCGACTTCTTCTGTGCAGTCGGCTTCGTGACGCGATTGTTCATGCCGATCACCTTCCGGCAATTGGGCGCGCCGCACAAGCACTCCGTGATTTCCTGTACGTAGCAGGTATACTTGTTAGACGCAGTAAGGCCGCGCTACGAGGATGCGAAGCTGCAGAACTCACAGCTTTGCTGAAGGACTCGAACTTGTAGTCGAACGTCAGCTCTTCGCCGACGACGATATCGCGCAGAGCGAAAATGGCGCATCGCTCTTCGCCATTGACGTCCCACTTCTCCACTCCGCAGTTTGGGTCGCAGCTGTGGTTGATGAAGCGCGCCCACCCGCCCATGCGTGTGGCATCGATGACTTCCCCACCACTCAACACCATCATGTAGCGGTGCTTCTCATTATGGTAAAGCTGGCGGCAAAAAAAACAATGCTCCGTTAGCTCAGCACACAGCAACGAAATAACCACGACAGGAACACGCACCACTCGTCGCATGTAGTACTCTTGCTCCGTCACGATCTCGCCCATATATTCTCCGACAAAGGAGCCAGCCTTCACGTTCTCCAACAGCTTCAGGCCGAGGCCTTTCCGTCCACAATCAACGAGCTGCGTAGGCGGCATGACACCCCGCTGTATCCTCATGTTGTCGCATCGGTCGCCACACTTGCAGAATCCTTCTATGCACTCCACCAAAGCCTGCTCGCGTCGGTACAGCGTCAGTGTTAGCGTCATTAATCGGTTCCCATCGTCAAAACTCCAACCACGCGGTACTAACCGCTCGATTTAAACAGTCATCGAGACACCCCATCTCGTTCTCGTTCGTCGGGGGCTTGCAGGAGCAAATAGTCACTTCATCCTAACAAGCGCAAGTCGTAAACACGACGGGTTATCATCACTCCAGAGCTCGATAGCTCTCCGGACGCAGCGCTCTGAAAGCTGCACGGTAGTCCCAGCAAGTACCTCGACCAGTTTGCGCTCTTTCCGCTGCACGTAGACGTTATGCTTGATGATCTGGATCTCAGCCAGCGCCACCTCGATGGATCGCGTCCCCGTTACGCGGCTGGCACGGAACGCCTGCTCCCGGTCGCCATCCCTGAAATGTCAACACGGTTTTCTCAGCTCCTGAAGCACAATAACTGATGCAGCCTGCACGGCTAGGTAGCTGGAGATCTCTACTATCCGTACACCAAAAGATGTGCTCGAAATACGTACAGCGAGAGCGCAGAAGTGTCGCCCACCGCGTCCTCTTCCTTCGGCGGCGACTCCTCTTTCATGACCTGGTCCATCGAGACGGAAAGTGGCAAACTTTTATGTGGTCGAAACTGTACACTATTGGTTGAAATAGAAACTCAAGTCGAGCCAATTATCGGGCGACAAACCTCGAAACAAATCTCGAGGCGACACTTGAAGAGCATGGAGCTGCTCGCGGACGCGGCCTGGCAGTGGCGCCCCAGGGCGACGCTCTCGGCGGCAGACTCGTGCGATAGGTGTACTGTGTTTGCCTTGCAGTACAGCGATTGCGCCGTGCTCCGCGTGCGCTGGAAGTCCGAGTATTCGCCCGAGACAGACGGATACACAGAGCCTCAAGTTGATTCGGAGCCGCTGGATCGCGATCTGGAGCTGCACGGCCACGCAGAGCGCGTCGTCGGCATTAAAATATACGACAGAGATTGCTCGACTCTGATGTTATGCTCTGCGTCCCGAGACTGGTGCGTTTGCCTATGGTGTTGGTGTTGGTGCTGGGATGGGGCTGACGTACGTTGTGCGCAGCGTCATTGTGTGGCATTTTACGGGGAGCTCGCGCGTGACGCAATGCGTTCTGGTGGAGAACTTGCCTGCCGAACCAGGATGGGTAGCTTTCGATGCTACAGGTACATTAGCGGCAGTGGCGAGTGAACGGGACGTCAAAGTTTTCGTCATCGAGCGGAAAGAGGTGCTGGTCATGCTGGAAGGACACCTGGCACGCGTACGTGTTCATGCATCTCTTGGAAGGTGTGCAGAAGTACGGCGCCACAATTAAAGTTTGTTGTGGTGATAATTGTCTCTAGGTGACGAAAGGAGAGTTTCATCCGATCCAGCACAACTTGATGGTAACTGCTTCTGAAGATCGGACGTTCAAGGTATACTTTAGCGCGGAATCAATCCAATGTGAATGCACTAACACGAGTGCGTAGGTTTGGGACCTAGCTGCAAGAACGTTGTGGTTTCAATCCGCTGTACTCTCAGCTTCCTCGATTCTTTCAATCGCGCTAAACCCCGTCAATGGAGATGCCGCTTTGGGGTTTGCCGACGGATCGGTCAAGGTATTTGCGCTCTTGGACGGCTACGCGAAAGAGCTCACCGCATTCAATGTTGAGAACTTTGTGCGCAAGTCACTGCGTCGAAAGCAGGTTCGCCCACAGAAACATTTCGAGATTTACTTGAATGGTTACTTACTTGCATGTCGGAATGTGCGCTGATCCAAAGGAAGCCGAAGTAGAGACGCGTCGAAATTTGCCTCAAGTAATCAGTTCTCTTCCTCCATGGGCACGAAGTGAAAACGCACAAAAATGTTCAGCTGCTGCTGGTGTACCTACGAATTACGGATCTGCTGCCGGCCTTGACGCACCCGATGAAGACCAGGTCAACACAGAAGTTTCTTGTCCAGTTTTATCGATGACGTACGTTTGTGTCGATCGCAGAGATGTCAGGCCTTCCAGACCCTCTCCAGAAGTCCTGTTTAACAGCCACCACAATCGCGACTTACTGGACTACAACCAGTTTCTCATTGCTGGCGTCCCGGGTTATCTTCTGAGCGTGAATGCATACTCCTTCAATATCGGGATTGTCCATGACTTCCAGCAACCTTGCGTAGTAAGAAACGGCGTCCAGCAACAGCTTGATCCGATTTGTGTGGCGAAGGACTTCAGCTTCTACCATCCGCCAGGCTCGAGCACTCTCCAGTGTGGTGTGGTGAGCGCATTCCAGCCGTGTTTTACGATGCTAAGTGCTTCAATCGCAGCCAGCAGCCCCCAAACAGGTAATCACGCGGAAGCGAGGACACCATGTGACTACCCGATGTCTCAAGAGCGAAGTTTTTCGGACGAAAGCAACGAGTGGGTGTCCATAATACCTAAAGGCCCACCGCTAAGGGATAGCGTGTTGAATATGGCACCACTTTCAGCAAGGAAAACTCCGCCAAAAGGTGCTAAGAACCTGGATAAGCCCATCACTTTTCATACTCGAATCAAGTCTTCTGGGTACGGATCCTCGGCAACCCCCTTCGGTTCAAGACGAACACCGCCAAAATCGCGCATGATGGCACGCAAGCCCAACTCTGGATCCCGATCGAAGGGTACTGATTCGTCTACATCGGTCGGTTCTTACTTGAAAGAATACCCGATGAACTGCGGTCTACTGCAACACTACCAGTCAAAGAATACGCTACCACCAAAGACATTGCACCAAGGAGCGATCTTGCACATCGAGTATTCGAGTGATGCCAAGTGGCTTGCAACAAGTGGCAACGACCGCGTAGCCCAAGCCTGCAAGTTACCATTCAGCCGATTTGGAGGTGAAGGCAACGTGTTTGTCGGCCATGACCAAGCAGTGCGTGCCATTCACTGGAGTCAAAACGATCGGATGCTCGTGACTGTCGGCAGTGACAGAACGAGTCGTTTGTGGCTTGCTGAGAGTGATTCATGCTCACTCACACTTCAGGGCGTCGCCCCACCCTCGAATGTCGCTGCCGCTGCTGCCGCGATGGGGTCGATGTCCAGCGCCAAGAAAGCAACACGGCAAGAGGTTGTGGAGGCGCGCTTCTTCTACATGGACAAGTTTCTGCTATCGGCATGTGGAAACCTCGTGCGGTTGCACCAGTTCGAGCTGGATGAAGCGTTCGCTCGAGCTTCAAGCAGCAAGGCAAAGCCTGTCAAGAAGAAGAACGATGCTGAAGTCCTCGAGAACCGGAGTCGCAAGAAGCGCGTTGCTCAATGGAGCTTCGACGATATGCAGAGCGTGACCAGCCTCGCCTGCGTGAACGGAGCCTTCCTGTCGTCCGTGGCGGTACTTGCGGGCTCGGACCGATCGCTGCGGGTCCTGGACGTCGGTGCCGGTGGTGGAGGGCGCACTGTCCGCGTGGTGCGTGACGCACACAGTCGTGCCGCACACACAGTAGCACTGCCTCGACCAACATGTTACGCTAGCCATCCAAGCAACTTTTACGACCTCATGCTGAGCAGCGCGCCTGACAGCACCACGCACTTGTGGGATATTCGAGCCGACAACTGCGTCATGCGCTTCTGCGAGCATGTCAACCGCGTGCATACTCTGGGCGTTGCCTTCAGTCCATGCATGCGGTACGTGGCCACGGGGTCTGAAGACCGGGCTGCCTACATCTACGACGTTCGCACAGGCCGTCGGCTTGTCAAACTCAAAGGGCACACTGATGCGGTCACAAGTGTTGCGTTCAACCCCCTCCATCCACAGCTAGCAACAGCTTCAACCGATGGTACAGTGAGATTTTACAGCAGTGAACGATCGGACTGACAGCTTAAAAAAACAAGAGGACAACTGCGCGGTTATATTTCAACACAAAAAATGCATTAGAACACATTGGAACCTTGCGCATTGCAATGCAGGTAGGCAAGCGCAGACATCTCGAGGCCAGCAGAAGCCGGCAAGGAAGCTAGCTACAGCTACAACTCATGTCTCCCAGTTCAAAATCTACGGTCGATTTCTGCACTCGTCCTCGAGAAGCCAACCACCAAGTCGAAAAACGCAGCTAGGTTTACACGCGCACAGCGGGCGAGTTCACGAACGAGCCCTCCTCCATGTCGGGGTCGTCGCTCTTGGCCTTGGAGCTGTCCATCAGACCCTTGCGCTCCTTGGTGGTCTTCTCCTCGGTCTCCGTCTGCAGGTTGTCGTCCTCGACAGCGTGCTCGGCCTTGGCACCAGCAATGGTACGCTCCAGGTCCCTCTGGGCCTTGCGCTTGCGCATGACGAAGACGACCAGCACGATGATGACAGCGATAAGCGCAACAGTAGCAGATCCAGCGATGGCAACCTCTTCAGGATCGAACTCCTCCAGCCGGGACAGGAAGTCGGTCTGGACGGCCTCAGTGTCGCTAGCAGTGCCGTTGCTGGCGTGGATGTGCTTCATGGGCTGAGCAAGGAACTTCTTACGCTGCGAGGGCGTCATGCACTCGGGCACCTCCTCCTGAATACGCAGCCAGTTGACAATCTCGCCCTCCTCGCGGTGACCGCACTCAGTCAAAAGCAAGCGCTTGCCCTCCGGGATGAAGTTAAGGATGAAGCGACCCTGGGTCTCGTCCTCGCCGTTCTTGGTGCAGTTGATGTAGGCCACCACGTGGTACGAGAAGCGTCCGTTTTCCTCAGCCTTCTGCTCCACAGCGTTCATGGTCATGTTGAAGGTGTCGCACACTTCCGTGTCGTTGTACGAGATGAAAGCGTACAGCGAAGCCTTGATGACAAGCAGCGGAGGGTCATCGTACACGCTCACCCAGCCGTCCTCGTTGCGCAGGTCGATCTTGTCGATTTCGGCGCTACCCTCCGAAGAGTGGTCAATGACACCCTTGTTCTTGTCACCCTTGATCTTCTTGTCGGTCACAAACGAGTCGATGACAGGCTCCGGGGTCTCCTCAACCTCCTCCGTAGTCTTCTTGGTCGACTTCTTCACAGCGGAAGGAGCCTTAGTGGTGGTGGAGGACGTCGTGCGCTCCTCCTCCTCCTCAGCCGTCGCGGGTGCAGGAGTAGTCGATTTCTTCTTCTTCTTCTTTGGGGCCTCCGTGGTGCTGGCTTCCTTCTCAGCCTCCTCCTCGGCGGCGCTAGTCTTCTTCTTCTTCTTCTTGGTGGTGGTGGGGGCCTCCGTCGAATATGACGATTTTTTCTTCTTGGTCTTCTTGGGGGCCTTCGTGAAGTCGTCGTCGTAGTCGTCCACGACGTGAGCGGCCAGCACACGCGTCTCGTGCGCCGCGTTGATCATGGAGGCGTCGAACGCCGCAACGGTGTTCTCCGAGTTGACAGCCAACGTGTTGGCCTCCGTGGAGGCGGGCAGCGAGAAGGCCGAGACGGCGGCCGCAGCCAGCAGCGCAGCGCGGAACACTCCAGAGATGCGCATGGTCAGTCAGATGAGGGGGGGGCTCTGGCTAGCTTTGGCTGGCGGAGTGTGCTGGGCTCGAGGGAAATTCGAGATTGATGGGGCCGGCTACGTGGTCGTCGCCCAGTTCGCACTGCACTCTTGCACAGCAACATCGCCTCCTCTCGCTCCGAGCCGCGCGCGGCCCAATCAGCGCGCCGCGCGGGAACTGAATCCAGGGTATGTCGCGACGCAGGTGAGCTGCAGTACAAACCCGTCACGTACTAAAAATCGGGTTGCCAAGGGTACTTATTATTGGGAGTTCGCACTTTATCTGGCCACATGCGGTACGCACCGCCTGCATACAAACGACAAGTGTTTTTGGTGGTCAAGTCTGGAGGGAGAGATGAGCGCGGGTAGGGGTACAAGACGCTGACAATCGGACGCTCACCGCAGCGGAGCTCGGGTCAGGACTTGCGGCGCCGCGCAGCCACCTGTCGCCCATGCCAGCTCACGGTCACCTCGCCGGCGATCTTCTACCCGCGCCAACGCTGTCGGTCATGCCTGCCGCTGCAACGGTATACGATGGCCGAGACGGCGGTGACCGATGGCCGGGGTCGGCGCTGAAGGCGCCAGATGGCTGCGTCTATCAGATTGCGGGGCAGTGACGTTGGTCAACTACGCTTGACCGTTGCAGCCTGGGCCGAAGCCAACGAGAAGGTGTTGAAGCGTTCGCTGCGGCTTCAAGGCAGCAGCGGCTGAGCCGCTGAGCCTCATGCCGTCCGATCTCACGCCTGCCCGCCGTCAGAGGCTGGGCGGCAAGTTGCAGCGGGGGCCGCGAAAGCGAGCGCGAGCCAACTGATCTCGCGACTGCGGAGACCGAGCAACTCCAGCCACGCTCCTACGCCGGCCTTTACGCCCCGCGAAAGCAACACAATGCCGCGACGCGTCAGGTTGCGACCAATCAGCGCGCGCTGCGTGGCGCAGGATCTCGTACCTGTGAAGCCATGATGGCGGACTGGGATGTGAAAAGCCGCAAACCCTCATGGCCAGAGCGGAAGATCGAGCGAGCGACGACGATGGCAGCGACAGCGCCAGTGACAGTAGCAGCGGGTACGACTCCGAGAGCAGCGACCGCAGTAGCAGCGCGAGCAGCAGTGACGGCAGCGAAAGTGGCGAGGAGGACGACGACGTTGATGAGACCGAAGAGGCCGCCGCCAAGAAGCAGCGCGTGCGGGCGGACATGGACGAGATGCGGCGCATGATGGCCGACATGGACGCTGTCAAAACGAGGTTGCAGCTGCGCTTCGCAGCCGAGCGCCAGGCGAGGCAGGACGGGCTCGCGCGAGAAGATCGGGAGCGCGAGGTGCAGGAAGAGACCCGCCGGCGGGCTGAGGAGGAAGCTCTGGCTCGGCATGTGGAGGTGGGTGTGCAAACCGACGATTGCGGAGAATCACAACAGCAATCTCAGTTGGCGCAGCACGGCGCGGCCCCTGTCTCCGACCATGCCGCCGCTGCAGTCGACAATCGCAGTCTACACGCGATTGATGGTGGCGCCGGGTTTGCAGACGCCGCCGCTCCAAATAAAGCCAAGCCTGCTGGCTTGAGCTTGTACGATCTGGTGAAGGCGTCCGGGTTCGGTCCGTCGCGGAAGGCGCGTTCCTCGGTTCGACAGGAAGGTCCGCAGGCGGGGCTGTCACCTTCGCACGCCTCGATCGAGCCCGAGTTGGACGCTACACATCAGCAGCAGGAGCAATTCCACGAGGAGAGTTCAGGTGCTGGTGTGAAGCAGGACTGGGACGACACTAATTCCCAGCTTAGTCATGACCAAGAGGACAGCGTCGTGGGCGGACATACCGGCCGCACGTCTAACGCCTCGCGTCACGATGTTGCAAGCGTCGGGTCGATGCGCAGTCATTTGGCGCAGTCTAAGGGCGAGCGATCGCTGCGGCCTCCTAACAAATTCGATGAGAACTCGTCCTCCGTGAGCAACAGCTTCGTCTTGTCTGGGGCTGGCCATCAGACCTCGGTCTTGTCGGACCTGACTCAACGACGAGACCACAGGTTCAACGCCGCCGCCCTGCTCAGCGCGAGCAAGCCAGCGCCGCATTCGTCTACATCTACCGACGGCCACAGCGACAAGACAGATGAGCAGCGAGAGATGGAGGCCATCCGGTGCCTGCTCTTCGGCCATCGGTGACGACCAGTGCTCCTTGCCGTGTCGGTGGTGCAGGTCACATGGCTACGCGCCCATCACCGGAACTTCAATTTGCCTCTAATACAGCTTACTCATGTGTGCGTGTTTGCGCGCCTCCAAGCCAAACCGTAGTAATTGTACCTGCCATCTCGAATACGGAAGTAGAACATTCACCTTGCATCGCCCAATCTTGGGGCGAATAATATCACATCGTGGCTACTGCGTACATTCCATGCACGGCATTGGCCGAGAATATGTCGCTTTTGTTTCGACCGCAGGAAGCGCATCCGAGAGAACGTCGTCGTCGCGCGCGCGCTTCGACTGCTAGCTGGCGCCACCATGGCCGAGTTCGTGGAGATGATCCTCGCGCAGGTGCGTCGCCGTGCTGTCCGCCGTCTTCTGCTGTGCCTGTTGCCGCACTTGGCGACGCTTTGGGGCTTCTTCTCACTCGTTTTATGCTGCTTCATGGGCCGTGGTTCAGCTGATCGGCAACATCTCGACGGCGCTGATCCTCGTCCTCATCTACTTCAACTTCCTGCTGTTCGAGAACTACCTGCGGCTCATCGTCTGGGCGATTCTGTGCAGTCAGGCGCTGCGGCAGGCCAAGAACAATGTCATCTCGGTGCTGCAGTACCTCAGCGACGACGCCGACGTGGACCGCTACGTACGAGGCCGTCCCTTGCAGGTCTGGTGGAGTAGCATGGTGGACTGACAAGTGTGGTTGTGTGCTGGCTGGGCTGTGGTGACAAACAGGGCTTCTTGACGTGCGTGTTCTCCAAGTCGGCCGAGATCTTCATCAGCCACCCGCACGACGGATCGCGCCGCACGGCCAAGGAGCTGTTCCTGAACTACGGTATCTTCTTGTTCTCGCTCATTGGCGCCGTGTCCATCTGGATGCGCATGTACTCGTGGGTGTCCTTCTTGAACGTCATCATTGGCTTCTGGATCGCGGCACTGAGTTTGATCAAGATCCTGGACCGCCGTATATTCTACTACCGCTACTTCTTCTCGGATGAAGTGCTCGTCTCGGTGCTGCTTATCCTTGGATTCTTCATTACGGTAAGAAGTGATTGCTGAGTGGTGCTGTGAACTTGGGGGATAACGCTAACGTGGCGTATTTGTTTGTGCTTGTGTGCAGGGCGCGTTTGTCATTCTCTTTCTGGGAACGGAAAGCTACCTCGAAGGGAGTCGTGCGGCTACCGACTTGTCCGACTGGGTGCAGGAGAACTTCATCAATGATGAGCGCACCCGGCAGGTCTGGAGTGAGCAGGTTGAAAACAGTCGCGCCATGATCTCGCAGGCCATCAGCGGTGTCGAGAACAACTACAACGACACAATGTGGTGGCCTCCGTTGAAAGGCTTGGTCAAGACGTACTACTTGGACGCGAAATCCAGCGACGGAAACGCTACTGCGCACACGTCGCTATTTTCACGGTTGAGTCTGCCCGAGAATATGACACTGATCCAGGCGGTGTCACTCGCGTACTCGAAAGTGGACTCGGTGAACTTGACATCCGTGCAACTGACGGATTGGACATCCAAGGGGCTGGAAGTAAGCAGTATCGCTGTGGGGTCGGTGGCGCAACTTGTGTTTCTGGTGTGCACGCTGCTCATTGCCTTTGTTAGTCTCGGCATCCGCTCCTTCTTCCTGATCTCGTCAATGTTCTATCTGCTATGCATGAACTGGGATCCCATCGAAAGGCTTGTTCAAGACCTACTGCCGATTCAAGTTGATAAGAGGCCAGAAGTCGTGCGATCTCTGCGGAAGGTGATCGAGGGCGTTTTCTTTTTGCCGCTGAAGATGGCGAGCATTCATGCGATCGTCACGATGGTCTCCTTCACTATTGTGGTGCGTACTTGCTTACTCTCGTTCGTCTTTTGTTTTGGCAACACCTATTGTAATCCGAATGTGCTTGTTGTGCAGAATGCGGACTTCATGTATCTCGCGACTACCGTCACATTTTTTATCTCGATTGTGCCGATCATTCCTCCGTACTTGGTATGCGTGCCGTGGGTTGTCTCGATTGGACTCACGTCTTCCGTCGTGAAGGCTCTGGCCCTCTTTGCGGTCCAGTACGTGGCCTTCACTGTGCTGGATGAAATGCTCTACGAGAAGAGCATCGTAGCGCTGAACGCGTATGTATCGGCACTAAGTGTGGTGTTTGGCGTTTACGTGTTCGGATTTGAGGTGAGTGTTGACGAGTAGTGTGTTTTATCTTTATGCGTCGGTCGTGCTAATGTTACTATCACACTTTTAGGGTGTAATTTTCGGGCCGTTAATCGTGTGTGGAGTGACTTTCGCGTACGATGTGTCGAACCACGGCATCCAAGCTGCACAAGACGAGTACGGAAAAGCTGACGAAGTAAAGCAAGACAGTCTGCTGGATGGCAGCGATGGAGAAGGGTCACATAGCACCGCGTCCTCCGTTGATGGTGATGATCAGGAAAAGGAGAAGGAATTTACTGAACCATCAGAGGAGGATGGGGATCAAGGGATGAACACTAACATTTTCTCGAATGCGATGTACCGAGTAATTTCGGGCCCCCTAGTGGATCGCGTTCGCCGACGGCTCTCGATTGATATCGCCACGGAAGGATCCATGTGTGTGACTTTGGTTATAGAAGGCTTGAAGACCACCCGGAAGGTCCGCTTCGTGGTGAACAAGTCGTGGTCCCAGAAAACACTGCACGACAACATTCGCCGTATGTTACATGTCCACAGTGTTGAGTGTAAGTCTGCGTTCCCGGCCTGTGATTGATGACTACATCCGAAGTATGCATGACTAACCCCATTTTTTGCCTTTCTAGGTATCAGCACCGCGGATAGAGCTGAAGTACTGTCTCCGCTTCACATTATGGCGGATGAAGTGCTGCACGTGAAGGTTCGCTCTAAGCATCGTCTTCACTTGTATAATGACTCCTACTCGGATTCGCATGGGCGAGTGTCATTCCCAGTTCGCACCTTGTCCCCGTCATACCACTCAATTCGAACCAGCATACCTTCGCTTCCTCTAGCAAGCAGTAATGATAAATCTGCGAAGAAGAGTACTGGCACTCCACCGAAGCTGAAGCGAGCCGGGTCATTGAGCCCCACAGTTGGGCATGGCTCGACAGGAGGGCAGCGACAGCTCCATGACCGTTTGCAGCGCAAAAGCGGAGGGGTGACAATTCAGTACGAGGGTGGATTAAGAAGGAGAGGCAGCTACAGCGGAGTCACCGTGGCCAGTGGGGCCTCCACTCAGCTTCCAACCGTTCGCAGATCTACTACTCATTCATCTCCACGCGAAAATCTTGTACCGCAACCAAGTCCAAGCCCGCTGGCTTCCAAAGGTTTATCTATTTCGACGTCGTCGCTAGCTCAAGACTACGAACTCCTGTCGCCAGACGATGGGTTTCACACCCCAGGAAAAATGTCATCAATTGATGGAGGGGAGGGCATTAACAACGCTGACGCGTCCACAGATGCGAGCAGTGTGTTGGACCTGCCGTCGCCCGCCAGCGTGGAATCCATGAGGAAAGGAAAACCGAAACTAAACTTCGTGGATTTGAGTGACTCAGGCAGCTTTACGACTTCACCGGTTTCGTGTGATGCCCGTGATCCGTTCGGTGGCGCGGATGATGATAATGACGAAGCAGAAGATGAGGTTGTGGTTGAGACAACAGTGGAGGCAGTATCGGAGGTCAAGCCCCTGGAAAAAGCGCATCGCCGGATTTCCTTGAAGACACGCCAAGGTGCAAAGCTGATTTTCTCTCCACTTGCTGTTGATCCGAAGAAGGTGCCAGCGAGGAACTATTCATCATCGGGGGATGAAGACGAAGACGAAAAAGAGCAATGAACGATACATGGGCTGCTTGATTTAAATGCATGGTAGATTATGAGCAACATCGAATACAGACGGACGTTAAACTTTCGTGCAGTGTTGTCCCAGACAATCGAGTGAACGCTAGCATGGGGCAACCCATTACATCATCGAGCCGGCTAGCCGCTGCTTCTTTTTCTTGAGCACAGCGATTTCATCTTTGATCTCACTCAGAATATCCGGGTTAGTCTCCGTAGACTGCTCTCGGAACAACGACCGCAGACGATCGCACACGAATGTCCATGCTTCCATATCCATCCGCTGCTTGTCTAGCGTTGCTCGCTCCTTTTCCCATGCTGCTTGCTCAGCTTCTCGTTGCTCACGTTGCCGGAGCAGTTCAAGCTCCCTACTAGCGATCTCCGAACGCACAGCATCGCCTTCAGGTTCCTTCGGGGCTATTAGTCTTTGACGTTTTACAACGGGCTCAGCACCCGATTGGTGGGAGCTTGACGACCACGCTGAATCAGCTGACACATTTTGTCGCTCGAGGTTTTCATTATTGCGAGTCTCACCGTGTGCCAACGAGGGTGGTTGTTCATCGTGGTAGTCCGAAGTACTAGCCTTGGGCGTCTGGGGGAAGGAACCGGTGGATCCGTCATTCTCAGAGCGAGGTTGTCTGCCCAGCCTCTCTCTCAAATCGATCTCCCTTTGGATGGAGCGGGCCTCCAGCACTTCTTCGGATGGCGCCTTGCCCTTGTCTTGCTTCCAGTTGACCAGTTGTCGGAACTTGATTTTGACTCCGGTCGTACTCCGCTGCGAGCGCTCATTTGGGATGCAATGGTTCACGCGATACAATTGCAGCACCTGGTCCCAACTGCCCGGTCCCACGGGCAGAACCTGCTTGACGCATGCGAGCAGTGCCCGTGTATCTGATCGCGTGTAGCCCTCTGATCCCAGCGTCCTCCCACCGCGACGAGGCGCGACAGCAGGGGGATTGTCGCCACCCTCACTGATGCTCTTCTCCTGAGCGGTCGGTGCTTCCGTCCTAGCAACGACCTCAACCTTAGTGTCGTGCTTTTCATCAGCACAAGTGGGGGCCGCTTCGAGCGACCCCTTGGACTTTTCCAACTGCTCGGACACCTCCCTCCCAAGCTGAATGGTCCTGGCATCAATACTGGCCTGGATCGCCAGCGCCTCCGTCACCAGAGGGCGCGACGAGCCGTTCGCGTCTTCGCGGAGCCACGTGCGGAACTTGTGCTTGAGCGAGACGCCGTCCCTGCTGAGGCGCTCGTTGGGCACCGCGTACTCGCGGCAATACTCATCCGCCACCTGCTCCCAGTCCGTCCGGTGCACCGGCAGAATGTGCCGCACCGCGCTCAGAATGGCCTCGCAATCGATGGGCGAGAACCCCTCGGCGCCCCTCACCCGTCCCCCGCGTCGCTGGAGCAGCTTGCCGTCCGCCGTCTTGGTCGTCATCAGCTCCATGATGGTGCCGGCCTCCTGCACGTCCGGGTGCACGTCCTTGCCGGGCGCGAAGCCGCGCGCCAACTGCTTGAACTTGACCCGCAGCGAGTGAGCGTCGCGCAGCGACCGCCCCTTGGGCTCCGCGTGCGTCTTGCGGTACTCCTCCAGCACCTGGTCCCATTCCTCGGCGCTCGTCGGCACCACGAGTCGCACGCATTTCAGCAGCGCCAGGACGTCCTCCTTGTGGTAGCCCTCGGCGCCGCGGACTCGTCCGCCTCGGCGCTGCAGCGGACGCTCGACCTGCCCGCTCATGCTCATCTGGGTTCGGATCCGCTGTTTGTTCTTTGCCAGATTTTGAACGGCCTGCTGCCTTCCTAAATTTATTCTGCGGTTCGAACTTGGTTTCACTATGAGCCTATTTCAGATATATCTGGAAAGCTGCTGATTTATATTTTTAGAAATCAAAATGGTTTTTTTAGGAATCAAAATAGAAAGAAAAACGCCGATCTAATGGTGCTGCTCGGGTACGAAGATCTGACGGATGCAGCGGTGGCGATCGAGGCGCTGGGCGCCGATCAAGAACTTGAGAGGCGTCGACAGGCGCTATTGAGCGACCCGGTCACGGTGGTGACGCGCGAGAGTGGCCTGAGGTGTATTCACGTTTTGTCGCAAGAGATGGCGTTCGTGGCTCCGGCGGAACACGACTTGGATCTGGTGGCCTCGGACGACGCCACCACTTGCTCCATCGTTGTGCTAATTGGTGGTGGAATCGTGGTTGTCGCGCACGTGGATTCCCAGAAGCAGATGCCTTTCTTTCTGAAAAAGTGGGAGACATTGACGAGTGCTTTCCCGACTCGAGTTGCTATCGCCGGAGGATACGATGACGAGAGAGGCATCGCTCACCCGATCTCCGTCGACATTATCGAGGCGCTTTTGACCAGCAAAGCAGTGTACCAAGTTGAGCAGTTTGTGGCGGGCAAGTGGAATACGAAGCAAACGGAAGAAGGGGTTATGCTGCCGCGTACCAGAGGGATCGGATACTTTCCTGCGGAAGACGCGTTTCGCTGTGTGGAGTTCGAGGCTGACGCAAGACTACCGCTGGTGCCATTGAGGTTCGCTGGGGTGTCGCCGCAGCCGCTTCACATGTTGGTTTGCTGCGTGGAGAAGGAGAAGCCTCTCGAGGTCACAGTAGGGCCATACTGGGGCACCTTACTGCCGCCAGACACCTGCCCGTGCATGCTAGCTTTAGACGACGACGAGTTGCTTCCGAGGATTTCAACCTCACCGTTTGCAGAGGGTCCCAAGTTTCTTCAAGACATGAGGGACATGCTTGAGTTCATAAGCAGCTGCTCACTGCGCAGCCTGGGAAGTATTCTGGTGCTAACTTTGCCATCGACACGGCATGCTATGAACGAAGGAGAGCAACAAACGTACAGTAGTAACTAGGGTCTAATTATAGGGAGGTAGAAACTCGACTGAGCATTTCTTAAGTGCATTCAACATTGACGAGCAGCAATGGAGCCGAGCTTCGTTGCTAATCCGTACGTCCAAACATCAGCACCTTCAAGCCATAAAATACGAGAAATACTGAACCGCGAAGAGGCCTCATACGAGGCTTGGCGGAAAACGAGGAAACCAGTTCGACTTCCTTACGCAAGCAAGAAACTCAACAACCCACTAAAGTCGCTTGGTATAACGCGAGACACGAATCAATCGAAGTCTCCAAGCGCAGTGGCGACTTCACCTAAAAGTGCTGATCCAGCTACAGAAGCAAGATCGGATGTGGCAGGACACAGCAGAACGCAAGCTCAGGCGAGTATAAGCGGAGGTGCGATAGTTCCGACCAAGATCGTCAAGCGCCATGGAGACTCGCTTGCAGGAGGCGCCGCTCGATCCGTGGAAACACTTCCAAGTATCAGTGGCGTAGATGTCCGCCGACAGCCTACACTTACTGCAGATCCTACGAGCAAGGAATTGCTGGGTGATGTTATGCCACGCAAAGGAGTCCGAAGACGATTTCAGCAGTATCTATACGATTTTCACTCTCGACAGGTCTTCTCGTACGCGAGAAATGAAATGGAGGAGGTTGAAGAGGCAGTAAAAGATCGTGATCCGTCTGCAGCGGGGGATTTAGTGGGGGAGACTGAATCGTTGATTGGTGACAGCAACGGCGGTGATAGTGACTGCTTCTCCACAGCAAGTGATGATGGGGAGCCTCGTAAGCGGCACAGCGAGTGTATGCTTAGCGGTCTAAGTTTCTTGACTGACAGCGATTATGATGCAATTTTCGAACTGGATTGGAAATCGAGCGAAGCAGAGAAAACCGTGCGGGACGCTGTCGATCGTAAACGTATTCGCGAAACTCTGCAAAAAGCATACCGCATGCTACTTTGTTTTTTTCGCTACTACGCTGGAAACGCTGCGCATGCTGCAGCGTCGGAGCGCCGGGCAAGTACCGGCGCAATAACAGCACTTGGGGAAGAGTTGTTCGAGATTCCAAGTCGAATTCGGCTGTTGGAAGATTTAAATGTACAATGCGTGGATGCGGCCAGGTTCGGTGTTACCGATTCGCCACTGAAGCGGGAGAGCTTGATCGACTTCCTCCTCAATGTCGCCCGAATGATGTGTACGCATTCGTCCAATCCCAACCGTCTACGGTTGGTCATAAATGAGGGAATTGAAATGTCGGATGCGGTGAAGACGCTTGTGCGTGATCACTTTGGCGTGTTTGCGCAGATTCAGGATGTGGATCACTTCCGGACTCTATTTCTTGGCGGGAGCTCGCGCAGACTTCACGCCATTATTGATCTACATTCGATTAATTTGGCGAGTTTCTTCGAGGAGCTACAGGTCGTGAGTGCTGGAGCTTTCACACGTAGTGGTGCCGTACATGATCGTGGTAAGGGATCAATTCGACAGCGGGGTAATGGACTCGTGTGCACTCAATTCCTCAAAACGCTGCGTGCGATCAACTTGATTACAAGTAGAGGTGGGAATACGTCGACTAACAACAGCGCTGGCAGTGCCGGCGACGCGTCGGGAGGCCCCTCTGGCGTCGATGAAGTCCGAGCGGTACGAATTTTTCTGTCGTGTCTACCCATGACGACTGTCGATGAAAGCAGCGACCAGGACGGGGTCTCAACACCAATGACTAAGAACGAGCCTCGGGAGCTGACGCTGCCCCAATTTATTGAAGCGCTGCTGCGGGTGGCCTTCACGTGGAAGGAGCTTCAAATCTGCAACGGAGGCTTTGATGTGTGTCCTAACCAAATGACGTCGGATTGCTGTCGGTGCCTCCCAGCCCCAGCAAACTACGCTTTTGACGTATTCGATGACGCGGTGGAAGAGATCTTCACACGAATCCATGCGTACCGCCTCAAACGAGCTCAACTCCGAACAAGCATGAGGCTGAAATCCATGACGATGAAGTCGCACCACTCTCTTCGTTCACTTGTTACGCTGACATCTGCCCAGAGACCCCCGGCGCGCTTGTCGCCTGTGGATGCGAGCAGTGATGCAAGCGATTAGACGCTGCGGTCAAGCAAGCTTTGATGCCACCACTATTTTTGTGGTGTAATGCCCTTCGGCATTGCTTTCGAAGCGTCGCTAGCTGGCATCAAGCAAACCACGACAATTCTCGATTGCCCATGGCGCCAGCCCCGAAGTTCGAAGTCCCCGATGTGGACACGAATCCTTTCAAGATGGCTGCTGTCGGGAACCTGCAGCTGCTGAAGACGCTCGTGGAACCGGAAGAGAACGCGGAGGGGAAGACGCCCGCGCCGCTGAACGTGAACGCTAAGGACCCGTACGGCTGCACGCCCCTCGTCTGGGCGGCTCGGAACGGATACCTGGAAGTTATGGACTACCTCGCTGCCCACGGCGCCGACCTCGAGGTCGCCAGCTTCGGTGGCCTGCGTGCTCTGCACCATGCCGTCAACCACTCGCGACTGCCCATCGTCGAGCGGCTGATCCAGCTCGGTGTGAGTGTCGACCCAAAGGACGACGCTGGTAATACGCCGCTGCACTTCGCCTCCTCCCGTGGCATCCTGAACCCGATCTTGCTGCTTCTGAACGCCGGCGCCAAGGTCAACGCCACGACCGCCCAAGAGGTATCCCCGCTCATGAGAGCCGTGTCCGCCGGCCACACCACAGCCGTCGAGAAGCTTCTGGACAACGAAGCGACCCCGAATCACGTGAACGCCGAGGGAAACTCGGCCCTCCACCTCGCAGCTCGAGGCGGCTTCAACTCGATTGTCAAGGTCCTGCTGGACGCCGGCGCCACGCCAACAATGCGGAACAAAGCCGGCAAAACGCCCGCCGAGTTGGCCTCGTCGTCCAGCATTGCCAAGATGCTGGGCTAAGCGTAGTAATACAGGCACAGCAGGTATGATCACGGCCACACACTCGTCAGATGACGTTCACTGCAACTTGGATACTTTTGCAAAGCATGTTTTCAAACTCTTCCATCTGGTACCCACTTTCCGAGTGATCCCATTTGTAACGGTTCGAAGCCAAAAATTTGTTACCTTTTTGAAACGTACGCCCCCAGTGCCACAATCGCCCTTCACTTCACGCGTCGGCAGCAAGCATCGACGACCATGACGGCGCCGCTGGGACTCGAGACCAAGGCCCAACGCGGCATCTTCGTCACATACATGGGGCTCTGGGTGAGCTACGGGCTGCTGAACGAGCTGGCCAAGCGCGAGAGCGTGCGCTTCAACTCGGCCTGCGCCGTGGTGCTCCAGTCGCTGCTCAAGCTGCTGCTGGCCGGCTACATGTACCTGACGGCGGACACGCAGGCGACGGAGCCGCTGGGCGCTCGCCTCCGCTTCATGCTGACGCAAGCTCAGGAGCACCGCAACCTGCTGCTGCTCTACTTCATCCCGTCGGGGCTCTACGTCGTCTACGACGTGCTGTCCTACGTCAACCTGCGCGCGTTCGACGCCGCGACCTACTTCCTCCTGCTCCAGTTCCGCCTCGTGGTGACGGGGATCCTGCACCAAATGATGTTCTCCAAGAAGCTCAACCGCAACCAGTGGGTCTCCCTGGGGGTCACCACGGTCGGGTGCGCCATCAAGACGCTGGGCTCTCAAGACCCCAATGCAGCCGCCAAGCACGGCGACGGCCCTACGCTCATGGCCTACGGACTCCTAATGGTGCAGATGCTCAGCAGCACCTTTGCCGGCGTGTACAACGAAGTTCTGCTCAAGAAGCAAGCCTCAATCCCTGTGAATCTGCAGAACGTCTTCATGTACATCGACTCCATCGTCTGCACGATGGGGATGCTCGCTCTGGGACTCACCGGTCAGACGGCGCAAGAGGCGCTCACCATGGCCAACTTCAGCGTGCTGTTCTCGCCCTACGTGCTGCCCATGGTGCTCATCATGTCGTTCATTGGTGTGGTCACGAGTCTCTTCCTCAAGCAGCTGGACTCGATCCGCAAGGCAATTGCGAGTGCTCTGGAGCTGGTGTTCCTGCCGCTGCTAAGCGCCGTGCTCTTCGGACAGCCCCTCACGTTGTACACGATGGCCGCCGTTTGCTTCGTCGGCTTCGGTGTCTACATTTACTCGCTGCCGGTCGAGGCGACGGCGATGTCGGGACTGCCCCAGTACACCAAGGTGGCATCGGGCGAAGGAGTCGAAGAGGAGAGCGACAGCGCAGAGACAGTTGCTGCCAGCGAGTCCAGCTCCGCCGCTAGCAGCAAGTTTGCTTAGAATTAACTGCACATGATTGCATATTACTCTTCTAGTCTCGCTTCTTCCTTCTGGGCATGTATTCGTAGAAGAAGGTGGGCAGCTTCTGGTAGATTGTGTACTCGTCCGCGACGTCGTGCACCTTGACGTCTGCTGCTTAGGCCACAAGCAGTTAGAGAGAAAAAAATGTAACACTCAAGGATAAAAAGTATCCTTACCGTTCGCGTTTTGTCCCTGGGCTGTAGTTCCCATAGGCGACGTGTAGAGCTCCCCGATCTCTTTGCCGTAGCGGTCCCAGAGCACCATGATGAGGAACAGCAGAAACAGGAATAGCACCACCAGGCCACTCAAAATTTTGAGCTCGAGAGGGATACTAAGGCGCATAGAGGCCCCCAGAAGCTCCTTCATATGGCCTGGCAGCGCGGAGTGCGCGCGGGGGCCAGCGGCGGCTGCAGCCGCCGCTGCAGCAATCCCTTCTTGAAACGTCCCGACTTCCATTATCCAAAAGAGAAAAAAATCGGTGTATCGAAAAAGCTAGGGGATGTCCCACCACCGATTTGCCCTAATGTGACCGTTTGCCACCGAATGTGTCCCGCTTCAGTGCCCCGGTTCCCCTTCAACACCGTGACGCTGCTGTAGCACGCTTTGGGCAGCTCAAAGCTTCTTGACAACCTTCGTAGGGCGCGCTCGATCTACACGGAGCATGGTATGTAGTTTAGAAATCCTACTTTAGTGTGGGAGTCACCCTTACATAGCGCATCTTCAATACAGTGAATAACTGCGTTAAGGGCTCTGTTGCGGGGGTCTACGGCTTCAATTTAGTGTCAGGAGGATGCCTTCGTGCTCTTTCCTCTATTGCTACGATGTACTACTGAAGAATGCATTGCGTAGCGGGCCTTGAGGATGTGCAACTAGCGCTATCACGCAGCAGTCGCTTTGCGTTCACATATATGTACCCTTGTTTGCATCTAGAGCATCTGATAGCATGTCACGGGGCTCACCCAGTGTAGCCATGTTACATGGAAGAGTGACAGGTCACCCTTCCGGGTTGGGTACATTGTGTAACGTACACCTACCGACACGTGGAAGGTGGCCTCCGGGCCACCCAATCACACTTTGTATAGGTTTCAGTGTAGATAACTGCTAGTTTGTATTACAAGCCAAACTACAGGCTATCTATAAATATATTCAGTCGTAGATCTACCTCTGTTGCAAGTAACCGTCCCCTTTGACCAGGGACACGTGAACGGCTGTTCACTTGGAGTCTGTATACTCCTGCTTCCTCTGTTAAGAAGTGCTGTGTGCCCGTCACACTTGGTAATACTTGTAGTCAATCCTACGCCTACGTGGGTAGATTGGACTACCTGAATCCTCTGTGGTCTCTTTGAG
>JAIKVJ010004897.1:0-27614 GCA_024679225.1 Phytophthora pisi | reverse complement strand
GCTGCTGACGACGGCCAACCCGGCCTTCGAGAAGGACAAGCGCCTCTTCGAGAGCTTCGGACTCAAGGGCAAGCCCGCCTACCACGCGCACAAGTCCACGCCCTACATCGTCAAGGTCACGCACTCGGCCCCTGTCGAGACCGAGGCCGTGGCATAAACGGCGAGCGATTGGATTGTATGTTCAGGACGAAGCACGCATTTCGATACAGACGCGTGCCTGTAAACCTGTAGCCTGTTAAGATTAAGTGGGGGGAAGGAAGCATCAATATCACCTTTTTGACGCCAACGATACTCGGCTTTACCTAGCAAGGCGAGCCCTCGACGATCCATCGGAAGAGCGGCGCAGTTTGCGGATACCGTCGAGTGACGCCCTGTTGACACCTGGCTAACCCAGCATACGTTCGCGAGGTATTCGATGACAAGCGGAGATACAAGCTCCGTGTACTCATGCAGCCGTGTTTCATTCACTGGAACATGATGGAGAAGTTCTCCGAGAACACTGTTGAAGGCAACGCGGTTCCACATCCAACAAATTCAACCTGAAAATCTTCGTACGCATTCTCCGGGCGCTGAACCTGAAAATCTTCGTACGGTTGTATCTCATTCTCCGGGCGCAATACTTAAGGGTTTAAGTATACATGTAGAGGTGCGTTCGATATGGCCACCATTTTCATCCTTTATACCGATGTTTGAGTGTGTACATGCGCCATTAACGTTACGCGATCCTCGCTCTCGGGTTCCTCCTGCTCAACGGCGTCAGCACTGTGGCTTGGCGTGAGAGGTTCCATCCACTCGTAGCCGGGAACGGAAAATAACAGTCCGACGAAGTTTACGGATTCGGCAGTTGAGCGAAACCCAACAGGAGGCGAGCGTGGAGAAGTTTTAATGCCAAATAACATTGGAGTCTTTCTCATCGATACATGCGTTGTAATTGATGAGTGAGTGCAAGTTGAAGATGCTGAGTGCATCGACCCATGTGTATCAGACTGTTGGTACACGCTCCCTATTGCAGCAAAACCTGCACCACATCCATGTATCCTTTTGATGAAGCATTCATCAGCGCTGAGGCTGAACAAGTAAAAGGGCTGAACTGTTCAGCCCTTCTACTTGTCGACTTAGCCTACCCGAATTCCAAGCGTGGGTAGATTATTAAATGGGTCGTCTGCGGGTCGGGTCTACTCGGTAGATCTAGGTTTTTTGCGGTTAAATAACCGATATATTTGGTTCACGGAGCAGATCAGTGTGAGGCACGTTTTTACAAGGTAAAACTTGGTATCATGGTTGTGTGGATACGGCACATCACACTGTATGATGATCAGTGTATGGTACTAATTCGTACCACTAACATTTAGGATAGCTTCAGTAAAATGTAGGTTATCTCCCGGGGTGGTTTGTCGTTTTATTATGGTCAGGGTCTAGGATCGGGGTCTAAGAAGTGCAAGTAATTTATAATTAACCTAGACCCCCGGACCCGCAGAGGACCCGAAAAAAAGGTAACCCAAGCCTTTTCGCGCTAGTCGCCTGGCGCAGGCCGATGGAGTTGCTGAACGAATGGTGCCAGTTGATGCTACTTCCAAAGACGAGTGGAGCTTGCTTTTTGCTGCCCAATATGGCAACGCCGAGGCTATCGAGTTCCTGATCGAGTCTGGGGCGTCAGTAAACCGCCAGCTTCTCTGCGGGTCGACAGCTCTTCACGTCGCCTGTCAACGCGGGTATCACGCAGCAGTTCGTGCTTTGGTCGAGCGCGGTGCATGTGTCGACGCCACTAACAGAGATGGGTGGACGAGTCTGCTCTTTGCTGCGCAGGGCGGTAACGTTGAGATAATTAAGTGTCTCGTTGGGTCTGGAGCGGCTGTGAACTACCAGCTTCCCTACGGGTCGACAGCTCTTTACGTCGCTTGCCAATGCGGACATCTCGCAGCAGCTCGTGCTTTGGTCAAATGCGGTGCTCATGTCGATGCCTGTAATGACATTGGGTGGACGAGTTTGATGTTAGCTGCCAAATATGGCGATGTTGAGATTATCAAGTTCCTCGTTGAGTCTGGGGCGGCAGTGAATTACCAGAATACCAACGGGTCGACAGCGCTTTCCGTCGCTTGCCAATATGGACATCTCGCCGTGGCTCGTACCTTGCTGCAACATGACGCAGCGGTTGACGCTGCTGGGCACGACGGGTGGACGGCGTTGCTGTATGCAGCGACGCAAGGCAATCTGGAGGTGCTTGAATTTTTGCTGGAGGCTGGTGCATGCGTTGACCATCAACTGCCCAGCGGTGAGACGGCTGAGAACCTCGCGGAGCAAAGTGGACGCTCTGAAGCTGTAGACGTATTGAGGAATCGGAGTCTGAAGAGACACACATCGACGGGCGAAAGCGAGCAAGCCGGTCGCGATACAGGAAATGAACAGCAGACCACCAGTGGTCAGAGCGAGTGCGACGAGCAGAATGGTGGCGAAGCTACATGCAGGGAAAATGGACTTCTGCGGGAGGTAGTTGGCGTCAAGAGGCAATTTAATGGGGAACTACTGGTGGTGTGGCTGCAAAGCGCACTAAAAGGGACAACGACCCAGTACAAATTGCTGGCGAGGCCGTTGCTGTTGCAGATAGTGAAGCCGCGCCCACGCATCTATCACAAGAGGGTAACGCGTCGATAGGAAGCACGTCGACGAACTCGGGGGCTGAACCGACCACTACTGAGTGGGAAGCAGTGGAAAGGGATAGAGAGAGATTCGCCTATTTGTTTATGCGAGTGGGCCGGCACGCGACGTTAAGGCGCTTTGCGTTGGCCTCGCAATGGCAAGTATGGCTTCGAGAGTCGGTGGGCAGACTGTTCAAGCCAAACGCTCTATCTGAGATGGTGCCTCCTCCTACCGGGGGAAACGCAGGAACCGGCTTCTCTTACCGGGAGTTTGGTGAATTTGCTTCCTGGGTGATCGAGCCGTTTGCACGAAATGACGACCTCTCTATCGTTCCTGAATCAGCATTGGTGAGTGCTTTTGCGAAGGAATACTGGAATTGATAAGAGGCGGCGAAGGAAAATTTGGTCAAGACTCAGACCATCGAGGACCCTTTTAAGGCGTGGCAAGCTGCTGTTGACTCCATCGAGTCGGCGTTATCCACCCTTACGACGGAGACCCAAGAACGCGCACGCAGATTCGAGCAGTTTGAGCAGTTTGAGCAGCGCTGTAGCACAGCTGCACATGAACTTGAGATGAAGCACAAGGAGCTTGGCCAGCGCCGGGAAGACTTCACTAATGCTGCGGAGAAGTACGAGGCCGTCGCAAGAGAAGCGAGGCACAGAGCAAAGGAACTTCAGGAGGACTGTCAGCGATTACTGAGCGCACATTTGGTGGACGATCTCTTTCGGCTGTGTGAGGCCAGCCACAATACTGAAGAGTGCTCGGATCTGTGGAACTCGCACATTTGTATCGTTGCTTCGGACACAAAGATAACGGCTATCAAAGAAGAAGCTGTCGAGTTCTACAAGGTTGCCAGAAGTAACGACCAAAGGGCGATGGTGGTGAAATATCTGGTTGCGTTGTGGGACAGCCTGCTCGAGCAGCTCAATGCGGTTCGAGCTGAGCAAAACAAGTTATCCAAGGTACGCGAGTGCCGTTCACATAAATCAATTCCTGTAAGGCAGCTGGACTAATGTATCTGTGTTTTTATCTATCTGCAGGCAGCAGAAACGAAATTTCACGCATCCGAGGACGAGTTTTGAGAGCACGCGATGAAGACTTACTGCTGGCTGGAAAATGCAGCTAATGGATGTATCGGCACAGTACTTTTGCCACTCGTTTTCCGGCCAGGAATATGCAGTGGAGAAGCTCGAGTCACGGCTGGTGCAGCTTAAGAAACACGAAGCCCGGTGCGGCAAATCCGTGCCCTTCGACGAGGTGAATGCTGGCCGAATCGCAAAGTTCCGCCACGTATTGACTTCGTTGGAGGAGAAGAACCAGCGGGTCCTGGAGACTGCGTACAAGCTGCACCGTGAGCATTTCCCAGCGCAGAAGTTCCCGATCGAGAGGCTGGACGAGATGCTAAACGTGGCTCATGCCAGCCTATGGAACCGGCTGAAGGCGTCCGTGAAGGTGTGTCGGTCTATCGCAGGGTGCGACTCCATCGCGAGTGGTTCTGTTATGCTTTATTGCAGACTGACGGTGAACCAAGTGACAGCGTTGTTGTTGAGGGCGAGACCAGTGTACCGACGGTTGCTGCACCCAACGGAGAGGGTGGTTTGGATGCACGCGCTGCTGCTGATGACGACGCAGCAAGTATGAGCGAAGAATAGAGGGAGGGGTTTGACGAGCCGGACAGGCTAGCGATCGACTCTTCGCCCAGCCGAGGACGATGCTCGAGTTACGGTGGCCAAACCGAAGCCAGAGTGCACTTTGATGTACTTCTCCGGTCCGAAAAAGAATTATCAGTTCATATAATCGACCATAATTCACGTTCTACTACGCCAACAGAGCTGTAATTGGCCTTGACGTAAAGCCCTTTGTCTGCTGTATCACACCGATTGTTTTTTAAATGCGTTTTCCCGCCATTGCGGTCTGTATCGGCCAGTTTAAATGGTCGAATTTTGGGTGTGTTAGGTTTAAATTCGCAGCGTTATCAAAAATGATCAGATTTTAGCGTAAAAATACTCTTTAGAAAGCTGAAAGAGAGCTTATTCTTATGTCGCCATAACCAATCGAATCTTCCAACGCCTGAAAAACAGCCAATCATGTTTGAGGTTTTTCCATACAAATCACTGATGTTGGCTTTTTGCCCAATGAGAGATGGTACATCAGTGCATAATAGAAAATTTCGACCAATCATAAATCGGTTTTTTCGAGGTTTTTTACGAAAAAAGCTAACTGTTAATTCATCATGCTATCGCCTTGTTGCAGAGATCGAGCATTACGTTTGTTTTACCGAAGGATCCTCTTTTCCATGACCGAATGAGTTTTAACTAGTATTATTGTGAAAACCGCTTCTTTTGCCTATTTTGGTCGTAAATCGATTGATTAGCACCCTGATTTAGCTCGATCGATTTGTAAATCGATCGCGTCCCTGCGATGCATATGTGAGTGGGTGTGGAGATTAGACGATCGATTTATGTGAAACCAGTTGATATAGATTTATACCCTGATTTATACTCTGATGAATTAGGCGATTGAGATCTAATAAGGGGTTGCTACAGGTGGGGGTTATTATAATAAAATACTTTACTTGAAGTGATTGAAATTGGTTAACAAAGCTGTTTTTCGTACCCAAATGCTGACTCAAATCCAAAGACGGCACTTTTTTCCTTCACTTTGCTTGCCCAAATCATCCCAATGCAGTTGCAGTGGTATGTCCGAGGAGGCCGCCGTGGAGCGAGCGGAGCCCGACAGCGAGGTGCAAGTCGAAGCGGCAGAAGAAGCCGCGGCCGACGGCTCCAAGACGCAGGCGGCCACGCTGACGAAGGCCTGCGCGCGCGGAGACTCGGACGCTACGCTTCGGCTCTTGGCGGGCAATGCAGCTGTCAACACGCTGGACGATTGCGGAGATACGCCGCTTGTGGCTGCGGCCCGCGGTGGCCGCACTGCTGTGGTGGGGACGCTGCTGCTTAGAGGGGCGGCCGTCGATGTGGCCAACTGCAATGGTTGGACGGCGCTGATGCAGGCCTCGTGGAAAGGGTACATCGACTTGATAGAGTTGCTATTGAGGAGCGGAGCCAGCGTTGATATCCAGCGACCCGACGGGTTCACGGCGCTTGCTACTGCCTGCGAGTTCGGCCACGTGGGTGCTGCAAGAGCTCTCATAGCTGGCGGTGCCAAGGTAGCTTTACCCAACCAGGAGGGGAATACGCCACTGATCTGGGCGGCCAGGGGAGATCACGTCGAACTGGTGCAGCTGCTACTGGACAATGACGCAGCGGTGGATGCTGTGAACAACGAAGGCTGGACAGCGCTGATGCAGGCTTCGTCTGAAGGTCTCACTGCTGTGCCATCGTTACTCTTGAAGAAAGGAGCGAGTGTTGACAAGCGCGGCCCGAGCGGGTTGTCGGCCCTGGCGATAGCGTGCGCGCTCGGGCATGTGGATACTGCGCGTGTATTACTTGATGCTGGAGCGGACTTGGACTTGCAGAATCAAGTGGGTAATACGCCGTTGATCTGGGCCACTAGAGAGAACCATGGCGCCGTGGTGAAGTTGTTAGTGGATAGAGGCGCTTCGATTGACCTGGCAGACAATGAAGGGTGGACGGCGCTCATGCAGGCTTCTTGGAGAGGGCACTCGGAGATAATTTCTTTTCTACTGAAGAGAGGGGCTAGTGTGGACCAGCAGCGTATGAACGGGTTCACAGCTCTTGCCACTGCGTGTGAGTTTGGGCACGTGGATGCTGTTCTTCGCCTTCTAGCAGGGGGAGCGGACATCGACTTGCGGGATCGCAATGTCAATATGCCGTTGATGTGGGCAGCGTGGAATGACCATCCTGACGTGGTGCAAATGTTGCTGAATGGTGGCGCATCTGTAGATTCTTCAAATAGCCGTGGCTGGACTGCGCTGATGAGAGCGGCCGAGAGAGGAAATGTTAAAGTGGTTAGCCGGCTGCTGAAGCATTCTGCCAGTGTGGACAAGCGAGGCCCGAATGGGTCAACCGCTCTTGATATCGCCTGCGAACACAACCAGCTGGATGTTGTGGTGAAACTTTCGAACTGTGGAGCTGATCTTGACGTAGCAGACGACGACGGGTACACCCCGTTAATCACAGCGGCACAACTAGGATTCGCTGACATTGTCCAGTTCCTACTGACAAGAGGTGCCAACGTTAACGCGCGATTGCCGAGTGGTGGCACGGCCTTGCACTCTGCTGTGTGGTACAAACGGCTGGCGGTTGTTCGGATACTTCTCGATAACGGGGTCGATATCAACTTGTGTGGAGATTTTCAGAACTGGCCAGCGTTGACCGTGGCATACATGAGTGGCTATATGGAGTTTACCCAGCTGATCTTCGAGCGCGAGCGTGCCGACCCTGTTGTCAATGAAGTGTACACCGAGCCTACGTCCCTGGTAGCTGCAAATACACAGGATAGTGTTACCATGAATGGTACAATTGACCGGAAACAGCGCAGCGGCGATACCGCGCTACGAATTGCATGCGAGCAAGGCAAAGTGGACGAGGTCAAGCAGTTGCTGGAATATGGCGATGATATCGACATGCCTGACGACAGAGGATGGACTCCGCTCATGAGTGCAGTTCAACACGGAAACGTCGAGTTGACCAAGCTTCTTTTGGATGAGAGAGCTAACATCAATGCCGTGAACGCAGAGAGGGAAACTGCACTATCGATTGCGTGTCGCTATGGTTACGTCAACCTCGTCCATCTACTGTTTACGAAGGGCGCAAACATTGACCTGAAGAATCAGTACGGTAACACGTCACTGATAGAAGCAGCCCGGAACGGCCACACGGTGGTGGTAGAGTTTCTCTTAAGTAAGGGTACCCCCATCGACGTGGCTAACAACGAAGGCTGGACAGCGTTGATGCAGGCTTCGTCCGAAGGACACACTGAGGTGGCATTATTGCTTTTGAAGAACGGCGCCGATGTGAACTTGCAGCGTCCGAATGGCTTCTCTGCGCTCACAACCGCGTGTGCGTTCGGGCATGTGGATACTGTTCGTGTGTTACTTGGTGCTGGAGCGGACCCTGACACACAGAATCGAGTCGGGGACACGCCACTCATTTGGGCAGCCAGGGGAAACCATAGCGCCGTGGTGCAGTTGCTATTGACTAGAGCTGCGCTTATCGATGCGGCGGATAACGAGGGATGGACGGCGCTCATGCAGGCTTCGTCAGAGGGAGATACTGACTTAATATCGCTACTCGTGCAGAACGGAGCCAGCGTTGATATCCAACGCCCGAACGGATTTACGGCGCTTGCTATTGCCTGTGAGTTTGGATATGTGGATGCCGCGCGTGCACTTCTAGCTGGTTGCGCGAATGTCGACTTGCCGAATCAAGATGGAAACACGCCGCTGATCTGGGCAGCCAGAGGGAACCACATCCAATTGGTGCAACTGTTGTTGGACAACCATGCAGAGATTGAAGCAGCAAACTACGAAGACTGGACGGCGCTAATGCAAGCTTCGTCTGAAGGACACACGGAGGTGATATCGTTACTCTTGAAGAACGGCGCCAGCGTCAATATGCAGCGTCCGAATGGCTTTTCGGCGCTGGGGATTGCGTGTGCGTACGGGCATGCGGACGCTGTTAAGGTATTACTCAGTGCTGGAGCGGACCCTGGTTTAGAGAATCAAGTCGGTAATACGCCTATGATCTGGGCCACAAGGGGGAACCATGGTACAGTGGTGCAGTTACTGTTGGATCGTGGTGTCCCAATCGATGCTGCAGACAACAAAGGATGGACGGTGCTGATGCAGGCTTCGTCTGAGGGGCAAACAGATATGATATCGCTATTGTTGAGGAATGGAGCTAGCATTAATATGCAACGGCCTGACGGGACTGCAGCTCTTGCTCTTGCGTGCGAGTTCGGGCACGTGAATGCCGCACGGACTCTCATTGCTGGTGGTGCAGAGATTGATATGAAGGATGCACAGGGGAATACCCCACTGATGTTGGCGGCGCTAAAAGGCCACGCCTCTGTGGTGCACGTGCTCTTAACTAGCGGTGCATCACTATGCTCGACAAACACGATGGGACGAACAGTACTGATGAACGCGTCGATCAAAGGACATATTGGCGTGGTACGGATACTTCTGCAGAAAGGAGCTGATATCGACAAGTCTGACTCACATGGGTCGACAGCCTTGCTACTTTCAAGCGAGTATGGCCACCTTGAAACTACACGTTTACTCTTAGATCACAACGCTGGTATCGAGGTGAAAGACGCTGATGGGGACACTCCGTTATTCATTGCCGCTGCATGCGGTCATGCTACCGTGGCAAAGTTACTACTGGACTTTGGTGCATCGACGAACGTAGAAAAGACTGATGGTGTAACTCCACTCACGATTGCGTCGAAGAACGGTCAGAATTGAAGCACTGTACGCGACAGTGTCGCGGCGACACACGGGTGTGCCAATCCCATTTACGCTCCGTCAGTTCTTACCTCCCAATCTCCGTAACTTTACCTTTCGCCAGCTCCTCTATGGACAAAACCAATGCGCAACCAGTCTTTTATTTTTTGGTGCCCTTGCCCTACCAGCCAAAACGCGATCTCATGCTGTCGTAGCGTGCACTCACCGGTCACCTGGACCACCACCAGGTTACGTGATACGTCAGAGTGATGTGCAAAGTCTTGGCTCTTGGACTCACGTCAGCAGGGAGCGAGTTTCGCAGCACTGGACCCCGCGCGGGAGTCACGTCACTTTCAAGTTATTCGCCTGGACCGCAGACTAATCAGACCGATGGACTCCGAATCTTCGACCGCCTCAAGCCCCGCGACCGTGCGTCGGGGCGCCACCGCTAGCGCCCTCCAAGACGAAGCGCTCCAAGAAGAACACAGACAAGGACAAAGACCGGGCCTCCAAGGCGCTGTGGGAGGCCGTCATGCGCGAGCGGTGGCGACGCGAGCAGCAGCGCCGAAGGATGGTGCGCTGGCGCCAGCAGAAGAAGCAGAAGGTGGCCGACATGCGGCGCCGTCTCGAGAAGGAACTGCAGCGTCGAGTGCTCAAGGCGTGCATGGTCACGGACGGAGTCACGCCCGAGTCATTTGAGGAGGCGCTTCAGTTGATCATGATCGAGAGAGCAGCACTCACCAGAGAGAACCTGGTCCTGCAGGAGACCATCGCTGACCACATCAAGTTCCAGACGGTGCTGTACAATGACACCCAGGAGCTCAGGCAAGTGCCCTGCAAAGACATGATGTCGACGACTTCGGGGGTCTCCAAGACGAAGACTAAGGTAAAGGCGAAGGAGGTGCCGCTGCTGCAGGATGAGGGCGGGTGGCGCGTCCTCTTCCCCAATGGGGAGCCGTCGTTCCACTTCCACCCGCTTACTACTGAAGAGTTTGAAACGCTGGTGAAGAACAACGACGCCGTGTACGCCAAGGAATTTCCGCGCACGGCTGCTGTGGGCACCATGTTCGGCTGGAACGTGGATTATGCGCCGCTCGTGCGAAACCCCGCGGGGACGATGGTCATGGCCCACGCGCGCTTCTCGAGGCGCGTGCGATGCTCAATTGACTGCGCCAACAAGATCCTACCGCGGCTGGACATGGCTCTGTGGCCGAAGCCAGTGACCACAAAGAGCTGGGGGCTTGTCCAGACTGGGAGCTTCAGCTGCCAAGCTCTGTAACAGTTCCACAAGAACGCCTACGCGATGGTGTGCAACATTCCGGGCTGAGAGGTTGAGGCAGCGGTCCCAACATGAGCGCCGCTCCTCAACGTAGGCATCGTAGGAAGAACAACACGAGTTGCCGGGCTCAGTGCCGCGACAGGCTACTGTGGAGGTGCTGGAGCAAAGGTCTGTTCGCAAAAGTGAGCGACCTACACCAACACAGCAGCCAGGCAAGTATATAAGCCGTGTTAAGCAAACAGTAAGGCATACTCAAACTAAGTAACTACGATCTCGGTTGGTCCGCAACCAACCAGGCGAAAGTGGCTACAGGCAGGAGCCAAAGTGGCTACAAGCGGAGGTCGACAACTTGGCGATGATCTTGTGATGCGCAGATCTTCAGTAGCCGCAGTGCAGTGTCCAGCTCTCGACAGTTTACTCCACACTCCCACTTGATCTCGTCGGCAGGTCCTGTTGCAGTAGCGTACGGCGAGAGCACTTACCCACAGCAGTGTAGAATAGTAAGCAACATGATGCATACGCAGTAGTAAAGCAGATCGCACGACCCAGCAAGTACTACAAGCAGCAACAGCGATCAGGATAATGCGAAGGCAGCCCGGCTGCAAGCCAACCCCGCCACATCAGTCTCGCACACCGCAGCAGTGTGATTGGATCAGTCGATGCAGCAACGGCACAGGGAGTAGCAGTAGCGCATGCACCCTCCCACTAGCCACCAGGATATCACACCGCTGGAGAATCATTTTGTAGGATCTTCAGTACTTTCATCGCTGAGCGGAACTTCGCAAACTTCATGTGTCCAAGTGGCTTCGTCATACAATCAGCAATCATGTCGTCCGTGCTGATGTGACGCGTCACTAAGCGTTTGTCCTCCACGCAGTGTCGAACGAGATGAAATCGGTTCTCAATGGGCTTCGTCTTTGAGTGCTTCCCTGGTTTCTCGGATAGATAAATACTGCCTTTGTTGTCACCCAGTAGCAGTGGTGATTCATGTTTCCATCGTAGCTCAGCACACAAACCCACAAGCCACAGTATATCCTTGGTTCCTTCGCACATTGCCACGTACTCAGCTTTCCTTGTTTACGTGAAGCATAGGAGATCACATTTCCATCAAGCATCGTGATGTAGCCGCTCACACTTAAACGATCCACAGGATCAGTAGCATAGTCAGTGTCAGTGTATGCAGACACCAAGACGTCCAACTTTGGCAGAATGTCCATCACAAGGCCATAGTCACGCGTTGACTGCAGATAGCGAAGCACTCGCTTAGCCTTAGCAAAATGCGTGTGATCGAAATTGGCAAGATGCGTGCCGAGCGTGTGCACAGCATGTGCAATGCCCGGCCGCGAGGCAGACACAAGGTACTGCAGTGCACCCACGAGTTCCCGATACGGCAGTGGCTCATCTTTGAGTGGCAGCTTGATTGTCAGCGCTGCCGTAGCTTCTGGAGTACGGCATCCATTGCAATCTTGCATGTTGAATCGCTTGAGAATCTCAATGATGTACTGCTGCTGAGAGAAAATCACTTGACGTCTCGGGCGATCAATCAGAATCTCCACTCCTAACAGGTACTTCACTTGCCCGATGGTTGTCAACTCAAATGAGTCTCGAAGTTGACTGGCCGTAGTTTCACAGTCCGCTTGAGGTCCCATGATCAGCAGATCGTCCACGTGGACGGTGAGTAGTTGTGCGACCTCACCATTCACGCGCTTCACAAGCCGTAGTCTGAGTCCAAGCGCTCAAACCCCATTGCAATCAGTTTTTCATGCAGTGTGCGATTCCAAATGTTCGGAGCTTGCTTCTGCCCGTACAAGGACTTTAGTAGGTGGCACACGTAGTTAGCGCTCTCCATGTGAAAGCCTTGCGGTTGCTCCATGAAGATAGTTTCATGCAGGGCTCCGTACAAGAACGCAGTCTTGACGTCGTACTGCAGTACAGCCCATCCACGCTGCAGCGCGTAGTAGATAGCAGCTCGTATGGTCTCGAAGCGAATTACAGGCGCATAAGTCTCCGTGTAGTCCACTCCTGCAATTTGTTTGGATCCATGGATGACCAGCCGTGCCTTGAAGCGCTTCACAAATTCTTGTTCATCTCGCTTGACAGCAAAGACCCAGCGACAGGTAATGATTCGATGCCCTCTTGCTTGTTGACGCCGAACCAGTTTCCACGTCTTATGCTCACGCAGCGAGCGTAGTTCGGCCTGCATGGCCTTCTCCCACTCGCGCCAGTATGGACTTGCGCGAGCTTGCTTGTAGGTGCTGGGCACTACCACCTTCGACGCATGCAAGCGCACGTGGTTCACAACGTACGCGCAGGAACTAGCCGGCGAGGAGTTCGACGAACCGTTCTACGCAAGGGTCTTGCGCGTTGATGGCGCGGTGGTGGCGTTTCGTAGTCTTGAGGGAGGCGAAGGGACGGTGTCCCGCGAGGTGGCCGCCCAACACACTGTGCTGGCTGGCGACGTGAACAAGGCGGGGAGAAGTTCGCTACTTCGGCGTCCGGTAGCCGTTAAGCTTATGCACCAAGTTCAGTATGGGCAGGTCGTCGCAGCGAATGGCGGCCGTTTGACAGTTCGTTCGGAGGAGGAAGAGATCGAGGCTGCTGTAGAAGACGCTACTAAGGTAGCACCCGTCGTCGCCCTTCTTCTGGAGCATATTCAGTTCAATCGGGACGAGTGGTCAGGTGCAGGAACGAACGAGACGATAGGCGGACCATGACCGGAGTGCTGAGGGTCAAAGGCACGCAGCAGGAGGGCTTGAGCGCTTAAGCTAAAATCTGAAACTAACTGCGCGACCGTCCCTGTGTTCTCCTGCGTTCGTATCGTCTTTTGCTTCCTCGCCTGAAAAACTATTTTCACGCTCTGCTTGAAAACTTCCATTGCTACACCTGTTACCCCAAATGATGGGCTGTATCATGTAAAAACAGCATAGCTCGAGTCGAACTGCTCGACTAAGGAGTAGTGCATCCTACGCAGAGGTATTCCGCCAGCCGTTTGGATAGAAGGCACACCTCTTTCAAAAGTCGTACGGACAAACGTGTTTGTCGGTTTTCCAAAGTTTAAAAATCGGAGTAATGACCATGCGTGGCCGTGCATAACGTGCTTCCTCAGCACACGAGGCTTAGAGCACCGATACACCAATATCAGCCCATGTCGTGCTAGCACGAGGAAACTCAGGGTCTGCTAGTGAATGTCGTTCGCGTGAGAGAATAAAACCTAGAGTTTGTTACGGCGATTAAAAAATACTAGAGTGTAGTATGCACTCGTAATTCATCCTTTAGATCCTGAAGCATTTTTATCGGCTCAAAGCGTTCGCAACGTTTTCGTGCGTTACCCGTTCCTGAGCTGTTCGTGGTGCATGCTGCAATGTCATGTGTTGTTGCCTCTCTTTCCCTTCGCTATTTCGGACCTTTATCGCATTTACTTCACTTTTCAAGTTGCTCCCGAGCACTTCCACAAAACCTTTGAGTGGCAATCATGCGTGATTCCTACTTGGTGCTGCTGGCCATTGTACTCGCTACATGTGCTGAAGCTACCTCGACCAAGTCGTCACTTTTGCCTCATTCGCTCCGTTCAACGGACGCACAAGACATCGCGTCCACGAGGCTGTTGCGAGGCTACGAGGCCGCGGACAATGTGAAGGAGAGCAGCGAAGATCGAGCGACTGGTATTAAGCTCCTTGACGACTTCTTTGAGAATCAACAGTTGAAGATGTGGGCGAAGAAGGGGGTCTCAGCTGTCGACGCTTTGAGCCTAACGAAGCTTGACGACGCAGGAAACGACATTTTCGCCAGCCCCTCGTGGAGGGAGCGTTGGGTTCGCTACGTGAAGATGCTCGGAGAAGATCCGGAGGTGAAGATGGCTTCGGCGTTGACCACAAAGTTCGGTGGTAGCGCTGGTCTGGTCAACAAACTGACAGCGGCAAAGGCGGAGCCAACAGCAGCAGCTTTTGCCACGAAACTGGAGAGCGCGATGATTCGTGGTTGGCTAAACCGTCGGCACAAACCCAACGAGGTGTTCACGTTGCTGCAACTGGAGAAAAGCGGCGCCAAGGCTTTCGAGACCCCTCAGTTTGCCACTTGGCTCAGCAATCTCAACGCTTTCAATGAAAAGTACCCTAAGAAGAAAACGACCATGCTGCAAGTAATGAAGGCGAACTATGCTAGCGACGAAGGGGCTCTTGCTCTGGCAAAGATGGTGGCGTCGGTGGACGACGCTGGTACACCGTGGAGCAAAGTCCTCAAAGAAGAGTTGGTGACGGGTTGGATGGACCAGCCAAATCACCCCGAAAACATCTTCAAGATGCTGAAGCTCGATGAAGCAGGGGACGGCCTCCTCAGCAGCCCGGCCTTGGCTACTTGGGTCCAATACCTGAAAGCGTTCAACAAGGAATACCCCCGCGCTCAGACGACCATGATCCAGACGTTCACGAAGAGCTACGGCGACGAAAAACTAGCGACGATGATCCAGGCGGCGAAGAAGACCTCAACGACGGAGAAACTTGCTGCAAATTTGCAAACGGCGCAGTTTAAACAGTGGATGGCTCAAGGCAAAACGCCGGACGACGTCTACAAAACTGTGTTGAAACTGGAAGTCCGAATGCTGACATTTGGCGCGCGTTCTACAAGGCGTACGACGAGGCATTCCCAGGGAAACTGTTTTCGTTCAAACCATAGAGTGTGGCATGCTTTTTTAGTAATATACTTTCTTCTAAAGGAAAAAAATTACGAGTGAAGAGGGAAAGTAACAAACGAAGTTTTTTGGGGGGGGTCTTGATAATCAAAAGAAAAAGAAGCCAGTCAGTTTGATCAAGTTGATTGACTTGATTGACGGGAAGGGGAGAAAACCAGAAGCGAAACAAAGTTTCTTTCATTATCAAAGATTGCATTGGGATGCCAAAGGACCTGGCGAAGAAGGTGTTGAGCGTGGATTGCGGCTTGATTAGGGCGGTTAAGGCCGCCACACGCAGTGAGGTGGCTGCGTTCGACGCGTCGATCCACACGAGCACGAAGGCCGCTGCGGGCACAGACGCTCTGTACAAGGCGGATAAGGGCGTGGATGCGATGTGGCACCCTCGAGATGAATGCAGTAGCGAGTCCGAGCGTCCATGTAAAAGGCAAAAGGTGTGGGTCCAGTTGATGGACGAGAGGACCCACGACGTATTCGCCGATACCAGTCTGCAGTTGGTGACTTTGCGAGAAGACGACGATATCATCGTCGAAGTCGCCGAAGCGACCTAGGCATTGTACGATGAGGAGCAACCAGAAGGGAAGAATTGCCTCGGCCACGTGCTACCGTCGCAGCTGACGGTGTACGAAAACTTGGAGTCGTATCTCGCGAAGAAAACGCCGCTGAAATGGGATGTGCCCATCGGAGAACACGGCAAGTCTAAGGACATGCCGCTGATCGTGGAAGTACCAGAAGACCGGATCAGCGTCGCGTTAGACAAACCACATATCCCGAGAAGTATCGGGATGTTTATCGAGTACTCTCGTGGAGCTGTCGATGGAGTGCCGTCCGAGTTCAGAACACTCCGATCTGACACAGTGAAGCGATTTTACGATCTCCTGTTTCCTGAAGATCACGACGAGTACTTGCCTATGCTTTTCATTAACGCGCCGCCGATGTCTGGCAAAACGGCCATGCTCCATCTGCTGAACAACTATATTATGTGGTCCAGACCAGATGGAGCAGACAAGATGGAGCCGGGAGAAAGAGTCGCGAAGTACTTCAGTCGGTTGTACGAGTGTGATCTGGCAGAGTTCTGCAATGATGACTCGGAGAAAGTGGTGCTCATTGATGAAGCACAACTCACGTATAAGGACCGTTACTTCTGGCTTGACTTTGTGAACAACGCTCTGCATAAGCGGCATCGTTTACGCTTCGTCATGTTCGCTTCGTATGGGTACAATGGCATCTATCACTTTAGTGGCCGCACAGGTGAATCCGTTGTCATCCCACCCGAATGCTTTTTCAGCCTGACCCCGTCTCCATCGAAGCCCGGTTTGATGCTTTCGCGCGCAGAGCTGAGTGAAATGGTCCGTGGCACCAACATTGATGAATCCGAGTGCGATTCCATTTGGCACTGGAGTAGTGGTCATCCGGGAGTTGTTCAGACGATGCTACGATTCTTGCGCGAAGAATTTGGGATGAAAACGCAGGACCCGCCTCACTGAACGACATACGCCGAGCTCTTCAGTCGGCTAAGCTGATGGACTACATCTGCCGTACATGCCGAGGCATTCCGACCTTCGAAAGTGTAACTACGATGATCGAGGCGGCAAATCTGTCGGCCAAACTGGTGGAAGGTTTCCTGGGAGACGTTGCCTCTGTGTAGTGGGGCGACGGTCTTCACGACCTGACCACGCATCGGGCTGGCGACCGAGGACGGTCCCAGTCGAGGCTGGTGTAAGATAAGACTCGGAGGTTGGTAGGCCCTAGGAGGATAGCTACACAGTGTAGTGGAGGTATCTGACGAAGTCCCTGCCGATCTCAATCTGGAAATTGCAGACGAGAATACAAGCAAGAGTTTACAGGAAGCACCAGCTTCCCTAGCGAGTGTGTTCATTCGGATCCCACTACACTCTGGCTTCAATGTTGGGTCCTTGTCGGGATGCTGGCAGCCTCCTGGACACCGTAATGCCGTGCAAGGTTTGATCCACCATGGCTTTCTATACACACATCATGGCGACATGCGGCTCCAGTTCGCGTCGAAGCTGCACCTGAAGATCTGGTTGCATTCAAGTCGACCAAGCCCTAATGTGTCTTTAGCTTCAGACGGAACACACAGGGGGTTCGTTGTCGAATGTGTGAAGCGCATGAGAGCTTCTGAGCTCGAGATGATTGAGCTAACATCTCTCAGTGATGTGTCTCGGGTGCGCCGAGTCCAAATGAAGCTGAACCAAGCCATCATCTCCTGTCTGCCAAAGAACGAAGCGGTCATCAGCCCTGAGTTCGGCACCTTCAAGGGCAAAGAATACGCGGAATTGGTGATATGCGGTGAGAACATTTTCTGGCTCTGGGAAGTTTTTGCCGAGGAAGGTGGTGTCTTGCAAGCAGAGGCGAATGGTGAGAAGGAGCATGGAAAACCTGCCGCTTGTACCTCACGTGTTATCGTCGACTTTATCAACAACAGGAGTGCTCCCAAGTTGGAAAACGACTGTTGGTATATTTCAGTCGAAGATAGTTTCAGGAAAGCGCGGCTTGTAGGTTTTGGCACTGAACCGGCCAATATTTATCTAGAACCTTGACTCGGTGTCGATAACCCATTTTCCCCTCTTTTTTGTCTCTTTCACTATTCCTCGCAAAATGTTAAATAGAGAAACCTTACGGACTATTTCACATTTTGTGTCTATTTTTTCGTGTGGAACAGACCACAAATGGCTTCAGTAATGCGCGTGACTCGTTCCGGTCGCCAAGAAGACGAGGGCCCCAGCGCTCAAGCCCCTCGCGAAGAAGATGTTGCAGCCACCACCTCCGTCACCACCACCACCAGCAAGCAACCGAGACGGAAACGGTATTTCCAAGTGATCTCGGAGCACGCCTCCAAGGACGCAGCGCTCGCGGCCATGCTGCAGCGAGATGGGTGCGTCTACCGCCACCTGCACAACCAGGGCAAGCGCTCCCCCACTTCGATATACAAGTGCGCGTCCCATAAAGACTGCGACAGACGCATCCGACTCGTGATCAAGCAGACGGACGACGGGGCCTCGGTGGTGTCCCTGGAAGAGGACGACGTCGAGCACAGTGACGACGGCGGAAGTCCGAGTCCCGGGAAGAAGCTTCGGGTGCGAGGGGTGTCGCCCCTGCTGAAAGACGAAGTGGACGCTATCTTGCGTGGAGGCGCTGGGCCGAAGAAATGCAGGAAGCTACTGGTCAAGAAGTACCTGGACGACGCTACTATGATGCCTCATTTGCCGGACGAAGGAACGCTCAAGAACCGCAAGGCATGGCTCAAGAAGGTCCCGCACGGTAATACTTCGGTCTTTGTGTGATGCAACTTCCTATTTGTTGTGCAGATGGCTAACTTGGGTGGGGTTTTAGGAGGAGCTGATGGTCACAGTGAGGAACAGCAAAACCACACCAGTAACGACGACCAGTCGGTTGACCCAGCGCTCGATGCCCAAGACAGCGAAAGTCACGTTGGTCGCGCTGGAGAGAATTCAGAAGTTGATGGACGTGCAGCGGAAGATACCAGACCGCCTCAGAGCCACGCAGTCGAGACTTCTCCGAGTGGTACTCCAGTCGCCAATGTGGCTCAAGAGCGAGACCTTCCAGCCGATGCGGCTGCATCTGCAGAAGGGAGCAAGTATTGACAAACGTGATAGTCAAGCTTTGACGCCGTTGCTGCTTGCAGCCCAGTACGGCCATCTTGAAACCGTGCGTTTACTCCTCGAGCACGGCGCAAGTATCGACGCTGAAGACTCGAATGGTGACACGCCGTTGTTGGTTGCCACCAATGTAGCGGTGATGAGACTACTTGTGGAGTTTGGGGCAAAGTAAACAACGCAGCCGATACTCCGGCATTGTTACTGCGCTCCAAGGAAGAGGAGAGATGATAGAGGAGTAAAGGACATCCGCTCTGTGTCTAGCAAATATAATACAAGCCCTACGTTTGCTCTGTCGCTGTTGATCTTGATGGCTACACTGGCGATCCAGCTGAGACGGTACCCCCTTCAATGGCTACAAAACCGAGATGGCCATTTGCGCTGGACTCACCAGTCGAGAACTTGCTGCGTGGACGGAAGAACGATCGGGACGGAATGGCGGCAGATCTATTGCACGCCTGCAAGAGCGGACAGGGGAGCGTCGCTCGAGCTCTGATTGAAAAGGGGGCGGCAGTGGACGAGATCGACGAAAATGGGAGCACTCCGTTGATCTGGGCCGCCAGGAATGGGGACGTGTCGACAGTCGAGCTTTGATTGAACACGGAGCTTCAGTCAGCTCTGTGAACGTCAAGAGAGGGACTGCGCTCTTGAATGGAGCTTGGAGTGGGGACGTCTCCGTAGTGGATACACTCGTGAAGGCGGGGGCAGAGGTGGATCAAAGGCACCCGACCGGGATGACAGCACTTGGGATTGCCAGTGAGCGCGGTCATGTGGATGCAGCTCGGTATCTCCTTGACCAAGGGGCGGAGGTTGACGTCCGGAACCATGAAGCCATGACGCCACTCATGTGGGCGGCGAAAAATGGCTGCATTCGTGTGGTGCAGCTGCTAGTGGAGTATGGTGCGGCGGTGGACGCGGTGAACAACGAGGGCTGGACGACATTGATGCAGACATCAAGAAGTGGGCATACAGATGCGGTATCGTTGCTGTTAGAAAGTGGAGCGGCTGTGGATATGCGGTCAGATAAGGGGATGTCGGCCTTACATATTGCTTGCGAACATGGCTACGTGGATGTCATTCGACTTCTTCTGGAGCATGGCGCACAAATCGACGCAACAGATGAAGATGGCTACACGCCTCTCATGTGGGCACTGGACAACAGCCATCTCGCCACCGCACAATTGCTATTGGAACGAGGTGCAGCGATCGACGCCGTGAACTATGAAGGCACGACAGCTCTCGCCCTCGCGTCGATCTCGAATGATGCCGCCGCAGTGCAATTGCTGCTGGATAACGGCGCAGAAGTCGAGAAAAAGATTGGTAGCGCTGGCTTGACTGCGTTGGGATACGCCTCACTGCTCGGATCGCTCGAGGCTGTCCAAGTTCTCGTCCGAGGTGGCGCCACTATCGACGCGCCTGACATTGAAGGGTTTACTCCGTTCATCCACGCAGCGAGGAAAGGCCACGTTGGTGTTGTTCGCTTTCTTCTGGACAGTGGAGCACGCCTTGATTGGGGGAACAACCAAGGCTTGATGGCATTGCATGTGGCGTCTGTAAATGGCTACGCAGAAGTGGTAAAATTGTTGGTGGAGAACGGAGCGTGTGTGAATAAACCTTGCTCGAGTGGCAATACAGCCCTGCTAGCAGCGAGTCAGTTTGGGCATGTGGACGTGGTTCGGATACTCCTTGCAAGTGCGCTGATGAGGAATTGGCGAGTGACGAGGGCTACGTCCCCTTATTGTGGGCGGCTCAAAATGGACACACGGATCTTGTGCGTTTACTGCTGGGGAGTGGGGCAGCACTCGAAGTGATGAACACCGCGGGAGCCGCCGCTCTGACTCTGGCTGTGATAAAGGGTCATATCTCCACGACCAACATGCTCTTGGATGGAGGGGCGAACGTGAATACGACACTTGCCAGCGGTGTGTCTCCCCTATGGATTGCGTGCGAACAAGGGGATGCGGAGGCCGCTCAAGTACTCATCGCGCATGGAGCACTGCTTGACATGCCAGACCATGGAGGCGATACGCCGTTGATAATGGCAGCGCGAAATGGGCACACGAGTGTTGTTCAGCAGCTGGTAGAACACGGTGCCGCTGTCGATATCACTAACAACGCGGACTTTACAGCCCTCATGACGGCGTGCATATTCCAGCACAGAGATGTTGTTGTAGAGCTCTTGAAGGCCGGAGCGGACGTTGACTTCAGAGGTTTCTACGATCGCACGGCCTTGCTATTGTCAAGTGAAATTGGCTCTCCCGGGATTCTTGACCTTCTCCTTCAAAATGGCGCATCGGTGGATTCGCCAAATGGCAACGGCGAGTCACCTTTGCTCATGGCAGCTTTCAATGGGCACCCCGATGCAGCAAAGGTGCTGCTTGAGCATGGAGCAGCCGTCGACAAATGCTCGCAAAATGGAGGGACACCGTTGGGAATCGCTGCTGCAAATGGGCACGAAAAGGTAGTCCGGGCGCTTGTAGAGGGCGGAGCTGCTGTAAATTTACCCGGCGAGAATCGTAGACTTCCACTGACGCTAGCCAGCATGGGCGGCCATCTCAACCTGGCATCATTTCTTTTGGAGAGAGGGGCATCGGTCGACTTGGTCGATGAAAAGGGCTGGACTGCGCTGATCGGAGCCTCAGAACGGGGTCACACACGCATTATTGAGATGCTACTGGACAGGAGCGCGGATATCAACCAGCAACTTCCTGACGGAGCAACCGCATTAAATATCGCGTGCGAACACGGCCACTTTGATAGCGTTGTCGCCCTGGTAAACTCGGGCGCTGACATTGAACTAGCAGACAACGAAGGGTATACACCTCTCATCACGGCCGCTCAGCTTGGCTTCTCCGACATTGTACAGTTTCTCGTGAGTCGACGATCAAATATCCATGCGCGCTTGCCAAGTGGAAGCACAGCGCTCATCACGGCTGTGTGGTACAAGCGTCTGGAGGTCGTTCGGATTCTACTTGATAATGGGGCCGACATCAACATTGGTAGGGGGTTCCACAAGTGGTCTCCGCTGATGGTGGCGTATTTCAGTGGGTACCCTGACATTGTGCAGTTGATCTACAACCACGTTTCTCCGGATGACGAAGAAGACAACGATACCCACGTCGGATCGAATAGCACTCTTGTTAAGCAGGACTCTGGTCTACTAAGCGAAGCCATTGACCAGAAACGTCGCAATGGAGACACAGCGCTGCGAATCGCGTGTGAGCAGGGCAAGCTGAAACTGGTTGAGACGCTGCTGCAGAGTACCGAAGTGATTAACCTGCCGGATGGAAATGGCGCCACCCCTCTCGTGTCTGCGGCCATACAAGGACACACCGACGTCATGAAATTACTACTCGAAAAGGGAGCGGATATCAACAGAAGGACACCAAATGGAACCACAGCTCTTGTGATTCTGTGCCACGAAATCAAAGCAAGTCCGGATGCCGTATCCCGTGCTGCGAAGGTTCTTGTCGAATATGGCGCAGAGCTTGATTTGGCCACTGAGGATGGAGATACCGCGCTTTTAGGGGCTGCCACGATAGGCAACTTCGATGTAGCCACCTTGCTCGTCAATAATGGCGCTTCAGTCGACAGGGCGAACAACCAAGGTATCACCCCACTTAAGATTGCATCGGATAGAGGCCTGTTCCAGCTGGTGGAATTCCTACTTGAGCGAGGTGCGTCTGTCGAACTGGAGGACTGTGACGGGTGGACGGCTCTCATGTACGCCGCGAGGAAGGGGAGTGTGCGGATAACAGAGTTGCTCTTGGCGAAGAGCGCTAATGCTGGGAAAGCACTTGGAACCTCCTGTACGCACGGCCAGCTAAGCGTGGCTGAAGTACTTATCAGAAGTGGCGCACAAGTTGACGCCGTAGCGGATGCGGAGTCCGGGTCCACGCCGTTAATGATGACAGCTGGCACAGGCCAGGCGGAGCTGGTAAAGTTGCTGCTAGAACGTGGCGCATCCGTTGAGTTGACGAACACTGAAGGGTGCTCAGCACTGATTCTTGCAGCAGCGGGCGGTAATGTTGAAGTGGTAGATCTGCTACTTGAAAATGGCGCGAATATTGATCACCAGCTATCGGACGGAGGAACTGCGGTTGTAGTTGCGTGCTTGGAAGGAAGACTGGATGTTGTGAAGCTTCTTGTCGAGAGGGGGGCGTCCCTTAATTTCGTGGATCCGAACGGCAACACTGCACTGGATGGTGCCCTACAACGAGGCCATACTGAAGTCGCTGCATATTTGGCCCAGCTCCCAAGTAGTCACCGGTTACGAAACACAAAGAAGAACGTCGCTCACCCCGGTACCCATGACTTGACTGAGCCTGAAAGTCAGGCAGAGCCAAGTAAAGGCGAGGGAGACGGTGGTGCACTCCATGTTTCGAGCAGGACAGGCCAAGTGGACGTAGCTCTAAAGCTGCTTCAACGTGGTGCTGACGTCGATTCAACAGATGAAGAAGGCAACACGCCGCTCATTGCTGCTGTTCAAGGGGGCAACATGGATGTAGCCAAGCTACTCATCGAAAATGGTGCATCACTCGACTGCACAAACCGAAATGGGTTCAACGCGCTGATATTTGCGTTTCTGAGCGGCCGCATGGACATTGCCAAGCTGTTGGTGGAGAATGGAGCTGACGTTGACAAGCAAACGCTGAAAGGGGAGACTGCACTTGCAATCGGTTGCCAGGCAAGGGATATGGAGGCGGCTCGCCTTTTGGTTGAAAGTGGCGCGGCAATCGATTTGCCAAGAGAAAATGGCTACACCCCGTTAATGGGGCATCGCAAAATGGCTACACCACAGTGGTAGAGTTTCTTGTGGATAGCGGGGCGTCTATCGACTTGAAAAACATTTTCGGCTCTACTTCTTTGGTGCTGGCTGCTTTGAAAGGCCACATTGATGTTGTGAGAGTGCTGCTGGACAGAGGGGCGAACGTCGACAAGCGCTTGCCAACAGGGGCGACAGCACTGGGCGTGGCGTGTGAACATGGGTACAACGAGATAGCTCTAGCGCTCGTTGCAGCTGGAGCTGAAATTGATGTTGTGGACCAACAAGGTGAGAGTCCGCTCTTCTACGCCGCCAAGGCAGGCCATGTAGCTATTGTGAAGCTGCTCGTGGAACACGGGGCTGCGATCGATCGACCGAGTAGCAATGGCTACTCTGCGCTGATCGGTGCTATCGTGCAGAACCATCTTGACGTAGTGAAGCTGTTGTTGCCGATGGTGGCGAATGTGGACGCGAAGTTTGTGGGTGGGGAGAGCGCACTGGGAATCGCCTGTCAATATGGCAAATTGCGTATAGCTGAAGTGCTGATTGAAGAGGGTGCAGCAGTAGACCTCGCCAGTGACAACGAATCTACGCCGCTGATAATGGCGGCTGAGGCTGGGCACATTGAAGTGGTCGAACTTCTTCTCGAAAGGGGGGCATCCATCGACAGTGCCACCAACACGGGGTCGACTGCCTTGATAATTGCTTCGCTAAAGGGCCACACTGATGTTGTACGACTGCTGTTGGAGAACGGAGCGAGCGTTGACAAGCATGTAGTGAGTGGACAGACAGCACTGGGGTTTGCGTGTGCATCGGGGCAGAGCGATATCGTTCAGGAACTCCTCAATGCTGGAGCATCGGTCGAGACGAAAGATGAAAATGGCAACACCGCGCTCATCTATGCGGCAGAAAGTGGTCACGTGGCTGTTATCCAGTTGCCTCTCGCGAGTGGAGCCTCAGTGGACAGAGCTAACAAGGAAGGTGCCACTGCCCTGAGTGTAGCCATTCTGAATGGCCATATCGACGTTGTGAAGCTACTCCTTGAACACCAGAGGCTTCCGAGCGAAACGACTGCGCTGACACTAGCCTTCGAAGCTGGACACATCGAGGTTGCTCGGTTACTAATCGAGCGTGGAGCGGACGTCAATATCAAGAACCAAGATGGCAGAACGCCACTGTCCGTGGCAGTGCAAAACGGAGACGTTACCGTTGTACAGCTACTCGTGGACCATGGTGCATCTGTAGACGGGGTGGATAACCAGGAGATCACCCCGCTGGCTTACGGTGCGATTAATGGCCACGTTGCTGCGGTGAAAATACTATTGGAAAGGGGAGCTCAGGTCAACAAACACATAATTGGCGGGGAGACGGCTCTTTTAGCGGCTTGCCAAGGTGGCCACGTTGAAGTGGCTCGGATTCTTATAGACTTTGGCGCTGCAGTGGATATGGCAAGTCAAAGCGGCTACACTCCATTGATGTTTGCAGCGCAAGGTGGCCACATTGAATTGGTCCGGATGCTCTTGGACTCTGGCGCGTCTGTTGGTTTGGAAAGCAACGAGGGGCTCACTGCGCTTATGGGTGCGTCGTTGAATAATTTCGTTTCTGTGGTTGAGCTACTGCTGGCGAATGGGGCAGAAGTGAATGGCCCACAAGGTGCCAGAGCGCTAGCAGTGGCGTGTCAACTGGGGCACGTAAGTGTCGTTCAAGCACTTATTGATAGGGGCGTGGACGTCAATTGGCAAATCCCTGGTGGTTCTACTGCGCTGGCTATGGCTTGCGACAGCGGGCATGTGGAGGCTGCGCGAACTCTGATCGATGGAGGTGCGAATGTCGACTTGCCGAATCAAGACGATATTACTCCCTTGTTCTGGGCTGCTCGGGCAGGTAGTACTGAATTGGTGCAGCTACTTCTGCAGCAGGGGGCATCCGTGGATTTGACCAATAATGTGGGCGAGACGGCATTGATGATGGCTGCGGCTATCGGCCATGTTGATGTAGTGAGAGCTTTGCTACAATCTGGGGCCAACGTTACCAAGAAAGCTATTAACGGGGCTACTGCACTTAGTGTCGCGTTCTTAGGGAAACATCATCAAGTGGCAAGAATCCTGGTTGAGAATGGCGCATCGGCGCACAATGAATGCGAGTAGGGGCATCAAAGTTCCACTGAGCAACTAGAGGCGTCAATACTGTAAAACAATTATTAAGCCCCAAGTTTTCCTTGCTCAACTCCATGCATAATGTACCGCGCAACCCCCTTTAACCCTTCAGCCGCCGCAGCAACGGTTATCGTGGTTGTACTAAGCATACTTAGCTCAAACGCAAGCAGCATTTGACTTCTGGCCACTCCTTTCTTTTGATTTTTGGTCAGAGGTTATTACGGTACTGTATTGGGATCTTCAATCATAGATCTGGAGTGCAAGCACTTTGGTGTCACGTAACCCACCAGCGTACCGGCATCCTCTGTTCTTTACTGACAACCATGTTTGGCTACATTTTGGCTTCAATAAATGGGTAAAAAAGTGATGTCTGCCGCGCATTGTGAGACAGAAAAAAGTTCTGGTTTACTCGAGAAGCTCGTCGCAGACACGATGGTACAGTCTGCGACGAGCTTCTCGATGGTACAAACAGTCTCTCTGTGTGTCCAAGGCATCCAGCCAATGATCAAGTCGGCTCGAGCCCAGAATGCCACGCACCAAGCGCTCAAAGACGTTGTCTCGATAGCATGGAAACCAGCTTCCAAACGCATCTACAAAGCGATCAGGGGATTTCTCAAATTGCGACAACTATCTAAGTTTACCAATGCTGTACTACTTCAAGAGCACCTGCCTGTCAAGCTATGGGACTACTTGCAAGAACAATTTTCGCCGGAGAAGGAGGAACTACCCCACCACCGTTTATCAATTAGGCTCAGTCTACAGCGATATCAGGACTCTATAGTTTAAACAAGCGTAAATAGAGGACCTCTGAACACACGACTCGATGGTACAGTAATTTGCCTCAATAGCGCAGTCGTGGCATCGAATACCCAAACCAGCCAATGAGAGTTCAGCTAGCCTCTCCTATGCAATTATCTTAGAGAATGTATAAATGTAGCCATTGCGCTATTGAGGCAAATTACTGTACTTAGCTTGAACGGAACGCCATCCTTCCTTCGCTTAAGCTGTTTGCGCCGCTGTTCATGCGCAAACTCATCTAGGCCGCTGTAGAAGGCGTTGATAACGGTGGTGATGTCGCCGCACTGTGCCCAGGCATCGAGCACCGCGAGCTTCTCGGCCGCCGCAATTGCGGTGCGTCTGCGGGCGACAAGGTTACAAAACCACCACAAATGCCTGAAAAAACACCATACACGATGACAAGCACAATACCACGTGTTTTCACCACATCAGAACATTCACGGCCACCACAAAATCACAGGGGATCACAAGAATTTACAAGCAATCATCCCATAGTGCGCACCAGCACAACCGATAGTATTCAGCCAATCATATAACTCTATTATGAGGGTTTTACCCAAATCACATCACGCGCTCCGTAGCCTAAAGAACAACTTGACTGGTTGCGCTCGTCCGACTCGGACGGTCCGAGACCTTGCGCTCTATACTTTCAAACAAGTTCCTTCTCGCCTAGATCCCCCCTCCACACTAGCTTCTCAACAATGTCCAGCCCGCACGCCTGGAACCTGCTCTGCAGCGGTGTTTCGTCCGAAGACGCTGCTCTCCTTCTCCAAGGAATGAAAACGTGGACAGGGGTTCATATCAAGGCTGATACCTGTAATAAATATCGATACTGTATGGCCGGATACTTGTATCAGTATCACCTGATATTGGTGGTGGTGCTGTATCGAGATCCAATGATACTTCGGCATATAAATATCGATATCCTGCGACCTAGTGTAGATTTCACTAACCAGGTTATTTCCATGTGCGCTACCGCACATAGTTACTTGCATATAGCCACTTCTCCCAACAAAACCACGGCAAGTACAAGTCTACTACTACCATCTCGGTTCGGTTGCGTGCGCGCTCTCTAGAGAATGGCCGACGAGGATACGTCGCCCAGTGATCGTGGCCGTAGAGATAAAGAAGGCGAGGTTGGAGTCGAGTTGGTATTCCACTATCTGTGCGTCACTCAAACCAGAACATGCTTGTTCTTGTCTGGGAGTTCATCCATGTACTTACTAACGGTTTTGGCCAGTTTAGTAGAACTGACCAGTTTAGTAGAACCAGTAATATTGCAGAAATAAT
>JAIKVJ010004896.1:0-28053 GCA_024679225.1 Phytophthora pisi | reverse complement strand
TAGTGAAGGGTGCCAAATCTATCAGGCTTTTGCGGTAGCTAACAGTAAGAGCAATAAAGGAAATGTCTAAACACTGTACGTGCCGGGCGCAAGATGCCACGACAGGGCAGCGTGTGTCTGGGGATCGAGCTCTGGCAGTGCTCGCAGAGCTGCCAAAAGCAAGAGTGAGCAGAGCTCGATCCGCACCAGCACACACGCCGCTCCGCAAAACTGTATTCAGTATACAAAAGCACTGTAAATCTATAATGAAGCAGTCAATTCATCCTACAACGAAGCGGTCGCTGTCCACCAACAGTCTCCGCCTGCATACAAACCTTCAGTGTTCATCCGCCATGCCCATCGACTCGCAGCCGAGCGGAAGTCGGAAGATAGTATTCAGGATGTGCCTGGCTCCGCCATCCATCCATCCATCTATCCATCCATCTACTAATGGACCCTACGGTAAATGCAGCGGCAATTACTCGCCAGCTCGCAATTGATGCTGAAGAGGAGTTCTCGAGCCAGGTCTTGCATGCTCGCGAGATAGTTGTCCGTCTTCAAGAGCATTTCCCGGACCACAACACCGTCATGATAAGGGCGGTCGACGATCTTGGGCACCGAACTGCACCTTGTCTTCTCACATATTAGAGTATGTCCATTTACTAATATACCCAGCGCGGGTGAAAAAGTTGAACCCCACAGAGTGGCCAAATTGAGTGTGATTGTCGCCCTACGACGCAAAATTTTCACGAAGTCTTTTTCGATGCTCCGACAGACTTTATGAATTGCGCACAGTCTCGGCGTTTTTATGCAAGTTGAAGCACTTTCTCTGGCGGAGACTGTATGCGTATCCCTGCCAAGAGAGGCTCGCCACGAGAACGATCTTGGCACTTGGCTCATCAGTCGAACGAGGGGGATCGAATTCATACCGCGCGTCCTACAACAGGCGACAAAGCCCGAGGCAGGGACTCGCGGGAGCACACTTCAGACTCAATCATATTCGGTGTTAGTGTGCCCCACTAATTCTTGTGGAGTTTGGCACTCTTATCTTCATTTTCGCTAGTGAAGCGCAATGCAAACAGACCTCCGATTGGTGGCCAAGCGATGGTTGCTTTTGTGCGATGACCCCTTCAGCTGGTTATCATTGTGACTCGCACCAGTTCAATCGTTTGCTCACCCGAGAATGTCGGCAATGTTCATCGTTCGGCGAGGCGTTTGAGGGTCCTCCTTGTGGCTTTCGAGAATCTCGCTCAGCGGGGGGAGCTCCTTTTGCTGTTCCGGCTGCAACGAGTACGAGGGCTCCTCTATGTTGCAGGCGACGCCATCTCGAGTGAGCAGTGCCTGCGAGAGCACAAACGAGAGCTCCTGGCGATCCGGGAGGAGCTCACTCAAAGCTGCGGCAAAGTCCATATCCTCCTCGATTTGCGTGATGTGACCCGTGCTCCTCTCAACCGAGAGAAAAAGTTCCGATGGCACCATGATCACTTTGTCCACCAATGCGTCGAGCAGCGGCAAGTTGGAGAGCAGGTGTGGAAACACCGCCCGGATAGTGGGGAAGGTAAGACGGAGAACGTATCTCGCCGTTACGTCGATTAAGCACACTCCGCTCCTGTTGTCGCACTCTGTGCGCGCCACCCCCTTCTGCTGGAAGCCCAGCACTTCGAAGCATTCGCTGAGAGCCCGCCAACGATCTTCCACGTACTCAACGATAGTCACCCCCTCAGGATCAACTCTCGTTTGTGGAGCAAATCGTTGCGCGAGGAAGTCGCGCTGCGATACTTGCTCAGGCGTCACGGCGCCAGCACGTCCTGGGTGCTGGTAGCCACCGGCAAAGGCCGAGAAATAGTCGTCAACGATTCGCTGCCAGAACTCCTTCGAGCTCGAGTCTTTCGCTGGTCTCACAGAGTCCACGGGTACAACGGAAACATTCGACCGATGATTCTCTGTGTCCGATTGTCCATCGAAATCGCCAAACTCGTCGTAGGTGTCAAGTTGAAGAGGAGGCGCCTTCTCTTCCTCTTCGGGAGCTGCAGGTTCCTCCACGACACCCAGCATGGCGTTTTCCCCAATCAGCGCCCGACCGAGCAGAATGTCCACAACGAGTGGGTCCTTCACAACACTCGTAAACGCCCCGACAAAGTCCATGTCCACATCATACTTGAAGCACTTTCCAGCGGAGTTGAAATAGAACGTCGAGCGCGCGGGCGCTACCACCTCTTTACCCACCAGTTGAGCTACGAGCCATTCGTTGCCCATAATGTGCGGGAACACGAGTTGAATCGTGGTACGCATGACTTGAAACTCGAACGACCCTTTCACGGACACCAGCACCGAGTCGTCGGCTTTGACGATGCCGACGACATTCCCCGTCATGCAAATCCAACGGAGAAACGTGGTGTACGCCGTCATCTGCCCCATCATGACGTCCGGCCCGCAGAGGCCGTTGCCCACGTCCACCTGCTCGTCCATCATGCTGTGCATGAAGGCGCGCTGGTCGCGGTCGTCGACGAGTCGTTTGCGCCCCGATTCTTGCAGGACCGCCCCCTTGCGGAACACATGGAAGTACTCATTGACCATGCGACTGAGCGAGCCCTCGGGCGAGTCGCGTCGCACCAGCGACTGCGTGCTCAGGACATCGCGCAACGTGATCAAGTTCTGCACCTCCTGGCGCAGATTCTGCACGTCCAGGGTGAGGTTGAAGTCGGCCGAGCGCTCGCGCAGCACCGACTGGAATCGCCCCCAGCCCTTGCGCTGCTTGCGCGGACGGCCGTCCTTGTTCTTGGTCACCTTGCGGAAGAACGGGGTTGGCTCCATTGTTCGTTCGTCCCCCAATTGCGTAAAGTGATGATGGCAACGTTTAGGCCGTTCGTCGCTCGAAATAGTATCTTCGTTTCAGTATTGTCTACATTTTGACCCAATCAGACGTTTTTAACGTCGGAAGCATCCAATCACATATTTTTACCTACCGTTTTGAAAGGCTACGAATATAGAAAAAGACGACGACTGCTCTGATGTGGGCAGCGCAGCGCGGCGACGAAGCTGGCGCTAGCTGAGTCAGGGCGGAAGTAGGAGAGCAAAGGAGCTGGCCAGGCAGTGCGCGGAGCAAGACCGAGCGGAGCTCTTGGCGACTTGAGCAGGGGGTCTTCTCTCGGTGGTCGACCGGAGAGAATTTAGGACGCATGCATATAAAATTTCGGACTGACTTTATTTTGTGTAAAATACATATTTTACGTAGTACGTAACACGAATTGTGTGCGACACATCGGTGGGGAGAAGGATAACCTCACCATGAGGAGACATCATGACCAGGTTCCGAATGGAAACAAACTCACAGTCGGATCACTGCAAGACACAGCTAACAGCAGCTATTGCACTATTCTTCAGTTAAGAATGTCGTTGATACTCATCGTCCTTGGCGGTGCAGCGACTGACTTCTTCTTTACTGGAGGCCTATTGCTACCAGCCTGCAGTCCTGCTCGCTCGAACGAGGACGCCACGACTTCATTTCGGCAGCTCACACCATCCACTGCCAGCTTCGCCTGAGACAGTACAGTCTGCGCATCTTTCGCGTTCGTGACGATCTTCCTCATGGCCATGGCGAAATCCATGCGCTCCTCGATGCGGCAGATTCGTCCCGTGTCAATCTCGACACAGAAGTTGATCTGCGCCGGAACATTCAGCACCTTCCCTAAGAGAGAGCTGTACAGCGGCGAATACGTCGGGATGTGTGGGAATACGAGCTGCATCGTGGAGAGAGCGATGCGGAGAATGTACCTCTCCGACGAGTGGATGGTGCACGTGTCGGCCTGGCGGTCGTACTCCACTGAGGCGACTGCTTTTTGGTGGAAGTTCAGGACCGAAAAGCACTCGGTTAGTGACCGCCATCGCACCGCCACATCCCTAGCGCGCGTGTTGTTGCCAGGCACTGTCTCCGGCACGAATCGATGCAGTAAAAATCCACGCTGGAGATCCACCGCCGACTTCGCGCAGTTGGCCTTATCGTCGGCTTGGTAGCCGTTCGCGAACGCGGCGTAGTAGGCGTCGACTGCTTCATGACAAGAATCCCGCCAGTCTTGGGACAAAGGCTCGAAATCTGGCTGGAAAGCTGGAGCCATCGTCCGGACAGGAGCGAGGGATGCTCCGGTTTTACTGCGGAGATCATTTATCTGCCTCGCCAACGCGTCGCGCTCGTCTTCTAGCGTCTTCGCACACGACGCAGGAGCTGCTGCGGGCTTCTCTTCCTCTGGCTCAGCGACTTCATCAATGACTCCGAACATGCAGTTGTCTGCTATCAGCGCGCGACCAAGCAGCATGTTGACGATCTCAGGGACCTTAACAATGCTGGTGAAGGCCCCCACGAAGTCGAGGTCCACCTCGTACTTGCAGCACTTGCCCTCTGGGTTGAAGAAAAACGTGATGCCGATGGTCGGCTCCACCTCCCGACCCACGAGCTGCGACACCAGCCACTCTTCCGCCACGATATGGGGGAAGATCATCTCGATGGTAGCGCGCAGGATCTGGAACCTCAGCGTCGCGTTGGTCGTGATAACCACCGAGTCTTCCGCCACGACAATGTCGAACGAGTGCATCGTGAGCCGGATGAACTTGATGAACGTCGAGTACATGGTCATCTGGTTCATCATGACGTCGGGGCTGTGCAGTCCATTGCCCACGTCCACCTCTGCGTCCATGACGCTGTGCATGAACGCGCTTTGGTCCTGCTCGTCCATGAGCCTCTTGCGCCCCGCCTGCCGGAGCACTGAGCCAGTTCGAAATACGTGGAAGTACTTCTTCACCACATGCAGCAGCGAGCCCTCGGGCGTGTGGCGCTGCAGCAGGCTCTTGGTGCGTAGGATGTCGCGCAGGACCGCCATGTTGTGCACCTGCTGCTGCAGGTTCTGCACGTCCAGCGTGAGGTTGAAGGCCACGGAGCGCTCTCGGGGCACGGAGCGGTAGGGCCCCCACCCTTTCCGGGGCTTGCGCGGCGTGCCATCCTTCTTGGAGCGTTTGGGGCTTCGGGGCGGCGTCCACGGAGGAGGGACCTGGTCAGGGGCTTCCATGTGCGAGGGATGCGGCGGGTCTTCGAGTGGGAGGTCGCCACCGGGAGGTCAGAGAGATCCTTCACTTGACTCCAGTGTCGAGCTCACTTTTATGAAGCTGGACACCGACCCCACCACCACCACGAGACGGCAGACCCTCTGCACACATTTCACATGGCGACACCTTCGTCCAAGGCAAGCCGCGTGCGCGGCACGAGCAGACGCAAAGTCAACTGGGCCCATTTGCATTGCAGCGGTTTCAGCGGCCTCACCCTGCCTGGCCTCAGCACCATCCTCGAGCTCATTCGAGTTCGCGCCTCTTCGTGCTCAAGTCCATCGATAGATCCCAACTCCATGCCGCAAGACTCAGCGCAGCCGTGGAAGCCGAAGAAGCAGCCGAGACTCAAGAAGGACGGCACGCCGTACAAGCCTCGGCGCGGGTGGGGGCCCTACCGCTCCGTGCCCAACGAGCGCGGGCAAGTCGACGCCCCCGCATTCAATGTACGCTCAGGCACTCGCGTCTACGCAGATGGAACCCCTTCAACCGAGTCGATACATTCAAGAGCGCCAAGATGGCGCCGCCTCTAGGAGGGTTAGAATCACTGACATTCTGAACTGAGTACGTGCAGATAACAAGCCGGGTCTAGACACTGCGCAACAAGTTGATGAAGCAAGATGGTCATGCTTCTGAGTACGATGTTGTTCCTCTTTTCCTCCTGCATATTTGTAATATATGTTCGTTTGCAAAGTATCCTACCACATCACGCAGAGATTTCGGTTTTGATCATCGTTCCTCAGGGTCAACTCATTTTCATTCACGCTTTTTCACCTTCGGAAGTTTAGGTTACCGGGAACAGTGTCGGGAATTATTGACAGAAGGCCGAAACTAATTTGTACCTCGTACGGCGCGCGTAGTTTCGTGGCATTCCGTTGTACAGCGCCGGAATCCTAGAGTACACTATGAATGGGAAAAACAGCAGTCTTCCAGGCTGCCGACCTCGATATCCAATCTCCTGACGTTGCTGTTTGCGTGAACTCGCCGACCCATATCTGGAAGGCCCTACCGCCCTACCTGCCATTACAGTTGGCACCCACACTGCGCTACAGTACCCGCATTGCACAGCAGTGGTTTCACCGGCTTCCTCTCTCCACCCGCGAATGGTCGCCAGGCTGTCGAGGTCCAGGGGACAGACACGTGCATTCGCAGATTCGACGGCCCCCTCTCAAGCTCGAGCGCCAGCCAGACCCCCTCGCTCGCTTCAGTCGTCTTAGATGACGAAGACGGCATGTCAAGTCAAACCCCAGCTCTGGGCGAGTACCAGCCGACGATTCGACGAAAACCCAAGCGCTTCAAGAAGGACGGCACGCCCTACAAGCCCCGGAAAGGGTGGGGGCCCTACCGCTCCGTCCCCAACGAACGCGCCGTCGAGTTCAACCTCCAGCTCGACGTACAGACCTTGCAGCAGGAAGCGCAAAATATGACCGCTCTACGGGACATTCTGCAGGCCACGGTTCTACAACAACGCCACTCGCCCGAGGGCTCTCTCCTTCACCTCGTGAAGGAGTACCTTCAAGTATTCCGATCGGGTGGGGCGCTGCATGACGCGAGTCGATACCAGGACCAACGCGAGTTCATGTTCAGCATCGTGGACCCTGAAATTGACGTGGGCAACGACTGCCGAGGCCCCGAGTACATGATGTACCTACTCGACTTTAATCCGCTGGATCCGCATCACCATGCATTCATATGATATTATCCAAGCCGAGGATTCGATCGTGGTCAGGGCGACCTCGACGCTGCGCATCCAGGTCGTGCGCGCCACGATCGAGAGGATCTTTCCTCACATTATGGACAACGAGTGGCTGGTGTCCCAGCTTCTGGGCAAGGAGACCGAGCCGACCATCACTATGACGTTCTACTTCAATGCGGAGGGCAAGTGCTCCAAGTTCGTGGCAGACATGGACTTTGTTGGGGCTTTTGCTAGCATTGTGAAGGACCCAACGGTGGTGGAGATGCTGTTTCGTCATGCTTTGATCGCAGACAACTGCCAGCTTGGCATGATCGATGAGCCAGAACTGTCGGAGCTTGAGATTGAGGACAAGCCAGTGGAACCTCTTGGAGAGCCTCCGCTGACTTCTACGAACTCTTCGTTCCAGGCCCCATCGACACCTTTGCGGCAAGATTTCCAGAAGTCCTGCTTACAGGTTGTGGAGAATTACTATGTCGCCTTTGCGAACGGCTACCTGGCCGATAACAGCACGCGCTGTGCCCTGCAGCGCGATTTCCAACCTACGGCACATGGTAATCTGACGACCTCCAAGAACGTCGAAGACAGGTGGAGGTCGCTGAGTGAGTGCTTTGCGGTGCTGGGCTTTCACCAGAAGGCTATGGCTTCGGTCGAATATCACCAACACGTGGGTGTATGTGCAATCAGCTCGTCGGCTAGATACACGCTGCGAATCACCCCTGCAACGGTCGTGTCTGTATTCCCGCATCTTCTCGCGTACCCTCAATTGTGCGACGCCCTTGTTGGCGAAGTGCTGGCGGTTCCATCGCAGATTTGCTTCGCTATCGAGGTGGGTTCAGGTCGCATCTGCCGGATTGAAGAGCGGATGGACTTCGCAACTGCCGTGTCCAAGATCGTCCCTAATAGGCAAGAGCTGCGGTTCATGCTGTCAAAAGCGAAGCTTGCGTTGGATGGCGTCAGCTACCGAAGTGAGGTGGAGCGGCCAACCTCCAGCACTGATCAAGGCGCTGAGTGGTCTCGTTCCCCTCATACAGCGACAAAGAGCTCGAAAGTAGCGCCAATTACTCGGACGATGCACATTGCTGACATCCATACATGAGGGAGAATACAAATTACGAAGTGTTAACCCAATTATCTGCGTACATCTTCGACTTGAATTAACAGTACTGTACAATGATTTACTAGAAGGAGTCGAACACCGAAAATGGTCGAATGTAACATTTACCCCTTCGTCCTCAACCTACAAACAATGAGGTTAGAAGCTTACACTTCAAGCCTGAAGTAATCCCCTGGGAACGAGGATCAGCTTGAACAAAAGGCTCAGGGATGAAAGCCGGAGCTCAACTGACGTGGCCGAAGCTGAGGTGGTTGGCGAATACGCGCAGATCGAGCTTCCAGTCTACTCCCGTCCTGAGCAAGTCGTGCCTGAGAGACCACAAACGTGCACTCGCGGCGGTCAGGCAGCAGTTGAGCCATGGCAGACCCAAAGTCCATGCTCTCTTGGATGCGGCGGATCACGCCCGCCCTCTTGTCAACCGAGAACAAGATCCGACATGGCACCACGATTACGTTCCCCACGAGTGCGTTGAGCAGCGGAAGGTAGGAGAGAAGGTGAGGGAACACGGACTGGATGGTGTAGAACGTGATGCGAAGACTGTACCCCGCTGTGGACTCCACCAGACACTGGCTGCAGCTCTTGCCGTACTCGGTGCGCAGCTCGCCTTCGCCGCGTACTCTTCGCGTCCGTATGCAAACGCTGAAAAATATCCTTCCACAATCTCCTCCACTGCTTCCTTACAGGCGATTCGTTCTCGCAGGGCGAGGTACACACTGAAGTCTTACACGCGGCTGCAGTCTGAGGTCGACAGCATTTCCTTTGCGAGCACTCAGATGCTGTCATGCTGTCACGCTGTCCACACCAGGCTGACATGTAATAGCCATCTTCTCTTCGTCATCAGGCTCGCTAGACTCCCGAACAAATCATTGCGTTGTCTGCGATAAGAGCTCGCGCAAGGAGCGTCTCCACTGCGTCAAGATCATTTAATAGTGTCATGAAGGCCTTAACAAGGTCTGCGTCTTGAAGCACTTTCCAGCTGCATTGAAGAGAAACATCGCTCGACCTTCAACCAGCAGCTCCTGACCGATCAACTGCGCCACGACCGACTCGTTCGTCATAATGTGCGGGAAAACCTTCTCGATCGTGCTGCGAAGGACTTGCAGCTTCACTGAAAACTTGGTCGAGACTAACACTGAGTCATCAGCTTTGACCATAGTGTCAATCTTCCCAGCCAGGTGGATGAAGCGCATGTAGGTCGAGTACCTTTCCATCTGCTCCAAGACGACGTCAGGCCCGTACAATCCGTTGCCCACATCGACGGCCTCGTCCATCATTGTGTGCACGAATGCTCGTTGGTCTTGATCGTCTGTTAGTCGCCCTCGACGGAAGACGTGGAAATACTCAAGTCACCAGCTGAGACGCGGACTCCTCAAGCGCGCTACGTTGAAGCAGAGTGCTGGAATGTAGAACGTCTCTCAGTGCTGCTAGGTTGTGTATTTCCTGCTGCAGCGCTTGCACGTCGAGCTGTAGGTTGAATGCGGCCGCGCGCTCGTTGGGCACGGAACGGTAGGGGCCCCACCCTTTCCTTGGTTTGTAGGGCGCGCCGTCCTTCTTGAACCTCTTGGGCTTGCGCTGGAATGGCTGCAGGAACTTGACGTAGTCCTGCTCACCCTCGGACACATGCTCTGCGTCTCGACCAGCAGCTGGCGAGGCGGACATCTTGGTTTTGCTGCAAAATTGTCCTGAACCAAATGACAGACATGCATATTCCACGCAGCTGGGGTGAGAATATAGTGAAGCTGCTAAGCGACTGTAAAATAGTTACCCGCTCCGGTCTTTTGATGCTATCGGCTCGACAGCACAACACTAGGCCGCGCAGGTTGCGGCGCGATAACACAATTAAGCCTCTGACCAGTCGAGTCTGCGGTGTTGACCACGTGCGCCAATGGTATTTTCCGTAGATCCACTGCGATCTCAAATGCGTTGTGAGCCGTCGCTATCCGGCGACAACGCCAACTTTGGAGCAGATCCGCGAATGGCCCAAGACGGAAACGCAGCTTCCCGCGCGAGAATTGGCTCTGCGATGGACGTTGACGCCGGTAATTCATCCCAAGGCTGTAGGTCTCGCTATTATAGCAACACACGATCGCACATTGCACATGCGTCGTCATGGCGTGCCAATGTACTAAACTACTAAGACGCGTGGCCACGCACCGCCGGCGCGACTCTGAAACGATGGCTCTCCCATAGAAACTCCCTGGGAAGGTGACACTTTTGCACCACTTATTCCGGAGCGAAGCAAATTTAACTTCAGGTTTGTATCGACCCAAGCTTGGTGCAGGCATGCGCCTTATCAGTTCGTCGGCTATTTATACTCTTTGTATCACGCCCATAACCATCAGATCTGTGTTTCCACACCTTGCAGCTCAAGGATATCTGCGTGAAGTTCTCATCGGAGAAGTGCTGACCGTTCCGTCCCAAATTTATTTTGCGATTGAGCCGCATCGAGGAACGCATGGAGTTTGCGGCCGCTATGGCTAATATTGTGGTAAATGCGCAAGAGCTGGATTTGGTGATGGCGGGGGCTAATTTAACTTCGGGTGGCGTCGACTGTCGGAGCAGAGCGGTATTTTTGTCGGCGGACTCACCGAAATCGTCGCGAGAGGCCTGATTTAACTCTGAGGATTTCGGTAGCCTGCGGTATGATTGGGAACTTTGCCCCGCCCGCCCCGTGCATGTGAAACAATTGGCGGGAACCCGGGTTCCCGCAAATGATACCGACCAAATCGCGAATTATTTATTTTATTTTCGGCCCCATATTGGTACCGTTGGGGCAAGTTAAACCATCAAACCCAAGTGCTGTACGAATGAGTACCACAAATCTGTCACCGGTACTGAGTAGACCCGAATAACGTACCTTACCATGCCACAGTCCACCTTATGTGAATCACATAATGTGATGTGAGCAGGAGGTTAGCGATGTGGCCGGAAAGCCCTCTACCGCTGTACCAGGGAAGAGTCTGGATTTTCGTGGAGAGACACAGGACGGGAGCGAAGACGAATTCACCTTCCGTTTCTCTACCGAGCTTAAGCTACGTTCAACGTAGGTCATAGACCAACACTCCAATACATTTGACCATACATGGGTACCGGTAGTTTCGGGGGAACCATGTACTTGGATGCCTCCAATTACTTCCCGATATCTATTTCAATCTGCTGATTGCTTTTAGCTTGGAACTTGTAAGATGCACTGGTTCGAAGTGGTCCATCTTGCGGTGACGAAATCTTCTCGTTTATGACGTCAGTCAATGGTTTACGTATGTATCGCGTGAAATCTGAGTCATCACGATTTTGGCTGTCCAGAAGAAGTTTTGCTGATGTGCTGTGTTGGATTCATCACGTTACTGAATGATGGCTTCACGGCTTATGTCTACTGTAACCAGTGCGCTCTTAGAGCACTGCCACCGGTAGGGGTCAAACAAGAGTGAAAAATGACCCCGATTGGCGTGCGGCAATGTTGCGAGGCAAATTTACCCTGGCTTGGATTCGCACCGGTTGCAGCAAAAGTAGGGGGAAAGGAAAAGTAGTAAGCAAGCCCAGACACTCGAAAATACGCAACATTGGCTGCAACCCCCCCCCCCCCGCCCCCCTAGAAACATGCTGTCAAAGCATTTTGACTGTGTGCGGCGTCCTCGCCGAGATTGGAGGGCAAAAAGGAAGGCAATGCATTCGTGACTCCTGTCCTTTCGACCATCACAACTCAACATGTATGCACCATAACTCACCATACCTGATACCTGCGTTCCTCGGAGTCTCATTGGCTAGCCGTTTACCTTTGTCGTACGCCGCGGGGGAATCGAGGTGGCATATTTGACTCCACGATCCCCCCATTTTACCCCGTGGGGGAATATACTCCACGTTTTCTCAGACCGGTGCCAGCGTGTAGTTGTATTTTGGGTGGAAATATGACTTTTACTCAGCTTTTGCCCCCACCGGTGTGCATCCTGAAATCACAAAGTGTAACCCGACTTGTTTCATTTCGGGCGACCACGTAGGCGATGTTGAAACACAAAAAGTATATTTTTTATTGACAAGATTTGAGATGTTCATACGATCACTTTTTGCAGACAGCATTGAAACATGCTGCTTACTCGAACGATCCGTACGGGTGCTCGCCCGTCTGGAGAGTGAAGGTGGCGCACAGCGGGTTGGCAACCGCCGTCTCGTTGTACACGTCGCAGTCCGTCTCGGGCTTGATGGCGATCACGTAGTCAGCGTCCTCCGCCACCTTCTTGAGGCCGTTGCCGATCTGTGGGTAGTACACGCTCCAGTCGTCGGTGGACAGCGTGAAGTTGACGGTGGTGGACTCGCCGGCCTGCAGCTCGACCTTGGTGAACTTCTTAAGCTGCTTGACCTCCGGGACCGAGATGGTGCGGAACGGCTGCGTGAGGAACAGCATGACCGTCTCCTTGCCGGCCACGGAGCCCGAGTTCTTGACGACCACAGACACGTCGACCGTCTCCGTGACGGACGTGACGTTGGTGCGGCTCAGCGTCATGTCTGAGTACGTGAACTCCGTGTAGCTCAGGCCGTGGCCGAACTCCCACTGCATCTCGCAGTAATCTCCCGATGCGCACTGGGTGCTCACGCGGTGGTTGTACGGCATGAGGATGTTGCCGGCGTCTTTCGGGTACGTGATCGGCATGCGGCCGCTGGGGTTCACGCGGCCGTAGATGATCTCAGTGATGGCCTGGCCACCGAGCTCGCAGGGCAGCATGGCGTTGACCACGGCGTGGACGTTGCTGGGCAGCTCACCAAGGAGACGCGGGCGGCCACCGACAAGCACGACAATAACCTTGGTGCCGGTCGAGGCCAGCTCCGTCACGTACTCGATCTGGCCGGCAGGCAGGGCCAGGTCGTTGATGTCGCCGTACGTCTTCTCCGTGTACGAGTGCTCGCCGATGACAGCGATGGTGTACTCGGCCTGGCTGGCCAGCTCCTTGGCATGGGCGAGATCGCTCTCGTTGTAGGTGCCCGTGTAGTTGAGTCCGTTGAAGTAGGTCACGGTCTCGTTGGCGATGGCCTGGAAGCCGTCCTTGACGCTGATACCGTTCGGGAACATGTCGTTGCCCGAGTAGCCCTGCTGGCTGAGCGACCAGCCGCCGCACTGGTAGCCGACGTTGTCGGCCGAGTGGCCCGTGAGGAAAACCTTGGCCGTCTCGGGGATCGGCAGAACGCTGTCGTTGTTCTGCAGCAGCACGATGGACTCGCGCGCCGAGTTCAAAGCCGCGGCCTTGTCCTCGTCGTTGCCGACCTGGCCCACGAGGTCCGCGCCAGGGACGGCGTTGTCGTACAGGCCAAGCTGCAGTTTGAGCTTGACCACACGACGAGCAGACTCCTTGACGCGGTTGAGAAAAGACGGATCGTTCGCGATCAGCGCCTTGGTGGCGTCGATGAAGCCGTAGTCGCTGCTGGCCATCGTCATGTCGATGGACGTGCGCTTGACGGACAGCGTAGCAGCCTCCTCGTCGTTGCGCGCAAAGCGGTGGAACGTGTTGAGGTGCTCAATTTCTGCGAAATCGGATACAGTCATGCCCTCGAAGCCCAAGTCCTCACGCAGCAGCTTATTCATGAGCTTGGGGTTGGCGATCGTGGGGATGCCGTTCACGGAGATGTAGTTCTCCATCGCCGACAGAACGCCGGCGTCCACCGCGGCCTTGAACGGCGGCAGGAAGTAGTTCAGCAGGTCGTAATCGGACAGCGTGACACCGTCCTTGTCGTGGCCCGTGGGCGTCTTGGAGTAGCCGATCCAGTGCTTCATGCAGGCCGCAGAGCCGTTGTTGGACTGGATGCCCTTGATGAGCGACTCGGCGATGACCGACACCAGGTACGGGTCCTCTCCGAACGTCTCGTACACACGCGGCCACAGCGGGTTCTGCGAGATCTCGAGCATGGGGCCGAAGATCCAGGGGGTGCCGGCAGCGAGCGTGTCACGGGCAGCAATGCGGCCCATGTCGTAGATGAGGTCGGGGTTGAACGTGGCCGCACCGTTGATGGGCTGGCCGAAGAGCACAGCACCCGAGGTGAAGCCGGCGCCGTGCAGCGAGTCGATGCCGAAGATGAACGGGTGACCGTCGTTCTCCTCCTTGACGATCTCCTGGGCCCTCGACAGCACGTCGCGCCACTCCTGGGCCGTCCAAGCGTACTTGCCATTGTACGATCCGGACTGCCACGGGCCGCTGAGGTACGAGCCGATCTTGAGCTTGGCGTAGGCGCGGAACTTGTCCTCGTCGAAGGTCTTGGACGCGTTGAAGAAGCGCGAGAAGGCCACCTGAACCATCTGACCCACGAGCTGGTCTTCGTCCATGCTCTCGATGATCACATCGGTCTGGGCGTCCCATTGGTCGGCGGAGACGAGCGGAGCGCTCTGGTGGGCGGCGAGGCCCATGGCCAGACAGCACACGGCGGAGAGCCACGACTTGAGCATTCTTGTCCTTCTCTCTCTCTCTGTCGGGTGAACTGGCGTTGCGGTCGACTGGAAATTGGGGAATGACCGATCACTGGACGGGGTTGCCGCGCTGCGGATTAATCTGCAGGTCTTCCCAATCCCCACGCGCGACTAGCCTATCTGCTTCAAGCAATACGTCACTAACTTCAACCACGCAAGCTACTGCCCCCCGGCTACTTCAGCGGGCACAAGAAACGCAGCGCCGTCTACGACTGCGACGGGCATCAAGCCGGAAGCGAATGCAAGGACCTTGTCAAGGTCGCCAGGTTTCGTGATAATTCAGCCCGCGCACGTTTTAATCGTTATTTACTTGTGAACTAAACGGATAACGTGTATTTTAATACTTTATGTTTGCTTTTAAAGAGACTCCTGTCAACTCGTTGGTGGTGGTATCAGCTTGGGTAGAAGTTCCAAATTTGGCTTATCACCACAATATGCGGTGACGCCCACGCAGTGCGTGGGCGTCACCGGTGCGTGGCACGCACCGAACATCGAGCGGACCACACAGGGAAATGATCCTTTCGGAGGGAAATCACGGGTGCTCACTACATGTACACGGGGTGTACAGTAATGTGTCTCTTTAAAGAGCGGGTGAAATCCTATATGATGCAAGAAGAAATAATCCCACTATGCGTACGCATATCAGTCCAGGGTACTGGTCTAGTGTCACTAACAGCAAATCAGCACATCAATATTAGAATACATCCAATCAGAGGTCATAAATAAGAGAGATGGGCATACATGTATATTAAATCAGTAAATATGACAGATGCATGTGACAAGGCAAACCTCTCATTCAATATACACTCTTTCTCTTCAAATATATCAGGCGTTCTTTGAGCAGACACATTACTGTAATACCTGTGCCAAGACTGTATAACCTTAGTTATGAGCTACACCTCATCTGCAGTGGAGAGAAGCTGCGGAAGTTTGCATAAAATGTTGATTCATACAAAAATCAAATATAACACTGGGAAGTGCTATAAAAAGCCGATGCCTTTTGCGTCTTTTGATTGGCCAAATTGGCCTGTATCCCTTAACAAGTTGTATCCCATAACTAAGGTTATTCGGTACACGTACACCAGTACATAATGTATGCATGAATTAATGTGCTGCATGTGCACACGCGCATACGGTATGCATGAATTAATTCATGCATACCGTATGCGCGTGTACAATAGCTTACATCCACGCATCATGCATCACCGTCGCGAAGAGGAAAGATCTAGTGAACCCCTGCTCTAGCAAACGGTCGTAATACGCATTGCGTATTACGACCATGTACACTGCCGTCGGTAGCAAACCATACAGTACATGTACAGTACAGTACTGATTGGTCTTCGCTTCAGTAAGAGGAGGAAAAGGCACGCTCAATTTACCGTTTCAGTGCATCTGACGAGTCTTAAGCCTTCAGACTGAAGGTATCCGGTTCGTGGCGAATGGTACAATACCCAACCGAGAAGCAGGTCCACAATGTTAGGCGTGCTTGTTGGTCTTGTTACACAGGAGCAGCAACAAGGAGATATCCATGTCTTGTTTTGCTTATCATCTTCTTTCAGCCAAAGACAAATGGGCTCGTAGGGAGGAGCCCCACAAGACAACACTTAGTGTGCAATTCATTCACATTTTTGCTTTGAAGTCCAATTGAAGGTCTCTTGTGTATTGCCGCTAGTTCAGCTCATCCTGAATTCCTTGCTCGGTGATGGAGTAGATGGCCTCCGATTCAGGGAGGATAGGCGAGTCCACGACCTTCATGACACGGTTCTCTCCGCGGCCCTTCTTAAGGCGAAGTCTGCAGAAAACGACGAGGTTTAGTCACAGCATCATTTCATGGCGATGCAACATCGGTAATACATACCTGGTACAGGACGCGTGCGCCATGATATTGCCACCAATGGGCTGGAGCGGGTCCTTAGCGAACATACCGGAATCCGGATTTGCTGTCATCTATTAAACGAACGCATCAGGTTTAGTGGCTGTGCTGTGAAGTACACTCAAATTCAGTCGTTAGCAACATAAGCGAACCTGGTTGGTGATGACAACTGCAACTCCGAACTCGTCCGCCATTCGTGTGAGTGCACGCAGGAATCTGCAATCACGTAGACAAATGCCTTTTAGCTACACCAGAACATCATAGAGTGAACAACATACAACATACTTCGCCAGTTCCTGCTGTCTTGCAGCTAACTCGCCACGGCCCGAGTAGTCTGTTCGGAACAACGCGGTGGCACTATCCACAATCACCAGCGCGAACCGAGACTCGGCCATCATGGCCGAAGCCTGCACAAGCAGCTGCATCTGGTGCTCCGAGTTGTACGCGCGCGCGAACGCGACATTATCCAGCACGCTGTCGCCATCAAGACCATACCTCTCCGCAATCGCCTGCAGCCTCTGCGGACGGAAGGTACCTTCCGTGTCAATGTACAGCGCCTTGCCCTCGCCTCCACCACGATCCACGGGCAACTGGCACGTCACGCAGAGCTGGTGGCACAGCTGCGTCTTGCCCGTGCGGAACTCTCCAAACAACTCTGTAATCGATCCCGTCTCAACGCCACCTACCATCAAATATAATAATAATAATAAAATGATATGACTTTCACGACAACTTCAACGTAAACACAATCAAGCTTTGACCACGACGAACCTTTCAGCAGCTCGTCCACAGCATTAGAGCCCGTCGACAGCGTGATTAAATCTTTTCTGCTCTCCAAAACATCGGCAGCCTGTAAAAATACATAAACATGCTCATTAGAAAAAAAATGGCATGGGCTTCGCCGCGTCAGCATTGGGCAGGGAAAACTCCGCACCGTTGTAAAGCCCACGTTGACCATCTCCCGTGCCGCTTTGAGCATTTTCTCGGCCTTGACTTCACTTATTCCCTTGATCCCCACGAGCTGCTTCTTGGTGGCCATGGCCACGGCGTCCACCGTGTGCATGCCCGCCTCCTTGAGCTTGTTGACGTCCGTGGCGTTGATGCCAGCCTGCTCCAGGATGTTTACGAGCCGCGGGCCTTGCTAAATAAATTAAACAAAAATCATAAGAAATAAATACGCAATCACCCCTCGGTTAGAGAATGTTGCACTTATCCATACAAAAGTCCTTAGCAACAGGATATGTGGTGCTAAACGGGCAACTCTGCCGGGCCCAGCCTCTCTCTCTCTCTCGCTAGCGTACCATCTCGTGCTCCTCCACACCCATGCCATGCTCCTCCTCCTGGTACTGGCCGTTCATCGTGACGTCGCCCGCTGTGCTCTGGGGGTGCCTGGTAAGAATGTCGCGAGCCGCGCGTAACAAGGTCGAACCTCTTTTGCCAGTCTTTCGTCTCAACGGCAAACTTTTTGCGAAGGCTACTACCACCGATAGGTGGGGGTGTGCCACAGAGTGTACACTCTCCCGCCAAAATTCAAAGTAACCATCACTCACCAATCGTACTTAGTATAGATCCGATCTTAAGGCGACGCGGGAGCAGTTAGGCTGGCACGACTGCACGCCGATATGAGCGTGTTCCTCCGAGTGCTGTTGCTTCTGGCACTGTGTAATGTGTCGTACGATGTGTTTGCACTTGGAGCGAGCGATATTGAGGTCGCTCTAGGCCCCGATGGCTCCGTAATCGACGAGAACCGCCCACTGGAGACAATGACAAGTGACGAACGGGATAACAACCCTGCTCCAACGCAACAAGAGCTTGGAACTGGTGCAAAGCCAATGGAGATTAAGGATGCAACGCAGTTGCAGCAGCAGAGCGACGTGGCGGCTGTGATGGCGGTGTTGGAGCAAGAATTGGCGACGGTGCAGCAGATGGTGACGCTGCAGGAGAAGAAGCTGCAGGTGCTCGAGCAAATGCGCGAACTTTGGTTGCAAGAGCACGAGAAGGTTAAAGAGGTCGAGGAAGCAGAAGAGGTGGTGAAGAGGAAGAGTCCAGTTGATATTCGGGACGTGATTGAGAGGAGGCTGGACGTGGCTGTAGCGGAATCTGTGGCGGAGTCGGCGGCCAAGGACTTCAACACGTACTATGTCGAGAGAGCAGAGATCGCGTTGGAGGGACGAGTTGCTGATATGAAGATGATGAAGCTGCGAGCGTCAAGCGCGACGGAGCTCATTGCAGTCGCGTGTACGGATGGACTGGTAGTGTTCTACACGTCCGAGGAGGTGGAGCTGCTGAGAATCGATACAGGGAGGCAAGGAGTCAAGACCATTGCGCTCGAGACGCAGGATATACTACAGCCGTGCCTCGTTGTGACGTATGAAACTGCAGTAGTCGCAATTTACGAGCTGAATATTGAGGAGAAGAATGCTGCTGGAGGGGTCATCGGAAGCGAAGAGGAGAAGACGAAATCGAATCCGCCCTCAACTTTAACTGTCTCGGTTGGTTCCGAGGTTTTGCTAACTGTCAGCGACCATCGCGATATCCAGATATCATCCAAGGCCTCGGCAGTAGCTCTCGCACGATCCTCTCGCCAACTTATACTGGCAGTCGCGGAGGCAAATGGGATCATCGACTTTTTCGCTCTGAACGGCACGATGTTGCGCCAAATCCAGACAAATGCTTCGATTGCAGCCATGGAATTCAACAGGAACCTTTTGGCATTCAGCGATGGAACGAAAGTCATCATTTCCTCGATGACTCGAGCTCAAGGATCCGTCTTCCACTCCTGCCCAGGTTCATCAGCGAAAATATCGTCCATTGCGTTTGACGCGGTACACCCTGAAGTAATTTACGCTGGCACCGAGCGAGGGGAGGTCCTCGTGTACATTGTGAATGCTGGCGCGTCTAGTGACAGTCAAGCGTGTCGATTACTTTCTCGACATACTGTCAAGTCAAGCCGTCGCGATCAAACTCCTCTAGCGCTAGCAGTTACCAAGAGGTATGTCATCGCCACCGGACCTCAGGATATCGCAGTCTTCAACGTGTCAAAATCACAAAAGACGGGGGTCTCTCTCTCTCAATTGTGCACAAGCCACCAATATATCATCTTCGTTTCAGGTGAACCAAGGGACCAAGCATTATCACCAGTGGTGGCATTCTCGGAGGGGGTTATTGGATCTACCCTTGCCTTCGTCACTGCTGGAGCTGGTGACCAAGCCAAGTTAATTCTCTTCCACAGCCTTCTCCCGGATGAAAGCGAGTCGTCCGAGTTCCAGTGGACTGTAGTCATCTACGCGGGTGTCGTGATGGTCGCTGTCGTTGTCTCTCAGCTCTTAGTACGGTGGCAAAAACAAACCAGTGTAAACCCTTGGGATAAGGTAACCAAAAACCGCGAGTCTCCCTGCGGTAAGTATGGAGGGTTTAAGGGCCACAATCAAACGGATTTCAGCGGTGAAGACTTCGGCCGCTACAATTCTCTAAGCGACGAGCTGCGGAGGAAGATTTCTCAAGCGAAAAGGGGATCAACTCAATGCCCGATGGACGATGAAGCTGACTACTAGCTATATTTTCAGATTAAAGAGCACAGATCAATCGGAATGGCGTGCTGCAGCCGCTTTTTGCTCGGCGTAGCGAGCGTTGTTCTCCTTCACCTTCTTGATGAACGGTGCAAGTTGGAATTTTAGGTGCGAAAGCACAGTGGGATGAGCTTGTAGCATTTCAAGCGCCAGGTTTTCGGGTAGATAGCCGGTCCTAGCCTCGTCGTACAGAATGAAATGCTTCTTTAGCCACGTGTACAGCTTGTCGAAGTGTCGAGGGTCGGTGACATGCAGAAGTTTGTCATCCTTCATGACGATGTTCGTGACTCGTTCGGAGTGGTCCTTGAGCAGCTGAAACATCTCGGATCGGTCGATGCCGCGCTCACTTGTCGTTGCGTACGTGTGGTGCAGGTCTAACCAGAAAACGGAAAGCCAGTATCTGTAAGAGGTTCAATGAAGGAAATACCGAAGTGTGGAAATACTTACACCCGTACTGCTGCGCCGCCGATCCGTATTGAATCAATGTGCTAAGCGCGACGCTGTATTGATGGAAGGAGAGCTCCAAACTCACGTTTGGTCCCTCTTCACGATCGATTTGTCTGTATGCAAAACCAAAAGAATGGTTATTATGTTACTGAGTGCTTACTAGTAGATTCACGAGTGCCCAGATTCGACCCACGTTTCAGGAATGTACGCGTTCGCACAGAAAGTATTAAGGGTGGCGTGGTGCTCATCAAGCACTTCCAGAGCCGAGACGGGGACTGTAAAAAGTTTCAACGTGTGAGATTATTAGTGTGATGAATCAAATAGTAAATAATCAACGATTCCGTTGCTTTTAGCTGTGCTCACATGACGTCTCTGCTGCAAGGTCCGCCCATAGTGAGCGTGCTACGGCTTTCTTCTTGCTCGCTGGCACTTTGGGCATCGCAGCTTCGTTTCCCTATTGGCATCAATAGGGCAGTTTCGTGCACACAGCCAGTAGAAAATAGTTGTTGGACTGTTCGCTCGCCCTGCCACCTTGAACTGGAAGCTTGCGCTGAGAATTAATTCACTTTTGTTGTTGAGGGCATTGGAATGAGCCGAGTGAATGTGGTTGTGGTTCCTACCGAAGCTGAGCAGCCAAGGACTCAACAGGATGGCTCCAAGTCGTCCAGACAGCGGAAGTATGCTGGCTGGATCCCGTTCGACTACTCTGTGGGGAAGCTGAAGCATGACGTCGGTCGCTACTGGCAGCTCAAAACCAGCAAGTACGAGCTCTGTGACCCGCTTGGCAGCGTCTTAGACGACGATAAACCGTTGGAGTTTTCGCATTTCGACCCCGCTGTCTTGACTCTCCGAAGACGCGAGCGTGTCGTCCCCTTGATAGATAAAAGCTCGTCTAGCAGCGCGAATACGACGGACCCATTCTGGATTCACGACCAGCTCTACGACCTGTTCGTCTTTAATGCTCTACAGAACCGGCAGAGCAGCACGCTTCGAATCACGAGTTACCAGTTCAAGCAGTTGTTGCAGAAAGCCACGGCGAAGAGAGTGTACCAGCAGAAGAAGAAGCTTTTATTTGATAAACGGGTGACATTGGCCTTCAGAGGAGCCCAGTCGAATCCTACCAGTAGTGGCGACGGGGGTGCGGGGGCGAGTTTCGACGAGTTTCTGGACGCACTCGTTGACGTGGCGTGCTTCATGTACCCCAAGGAGCAGTCGAAGGAGTTGGCACTGGAAAAACTGGCAACTGAGCATGTGATACCCTACCACGAAACGGAGCAACACGCGGTGGGGTCAGATACGTTGTCGTGGGCTCAAATTGACGCGCTCGTTGAGCGTGAAAAGGTGAAATGGGTCGCGCAGCGGTTCACGAGGTCAATTGGGGACTTGGCGACTTCATACAGTGCCAATGTTGGTCTAGCTCACCGCCGGTGTGTGCTTGGATACCACGAATTCAGCAAATTTGTGCGCGATGTGATGCCTGTGACCATCCCGATGTCCTCCATCGAGGTATGCAAGGTCTTCATGCGCTTCTGTCGCAAAGAGCAAGGATACGATAAGGGTGGACTGAACGGCTTTGAGTTAAACAGCCAAGGACCTGAGTATTCCCCCGCCAAAGAGGAAACTTCTCCAAGCAACGTTCTCTCTAGCTTAGGAGAAGTGACGCTCGAGATCCCGTGTGCCAAGATGATCGACGTCATCGGATACATCGCCCTCGTAGCAGTCCCTCGTCTCGTGAAGGCGAAGGAGAAAATGAGTCCGAACTGTAATAACGTAGTCCTGTCCAGCAAGCTTGGTGTCCAGTGCTTGAAAGCTCTACTCCATCACATGTCCAACAATTTGGGAGCTAAAAGCGGCGCCCTGATGAAGAAAAACGTCGAATTCAACCGAGCGCGCGTGTATTTCCTGCTGGAATTCAACAAAATGCACCGAGAAGACTCGCTGACGGATTACCAGGGAACTTGTGCTCCGCTACTACGGACGCGTAGGGTGCAATATGCACTGGCAGCCCAGCCTCCAAGCACCAACCAAGAGCAAGAACCACCTAAGCAAGACGATACCGAGTTTGACACCGAATTCTCGTGGAACTTGGATTCAACTGACAATGCCAACGCTGAAAACTCTGCGTATGATAGTGAGTCGAGTACAAGTTCTCCCATGCAGCGTCAGTCGGCCCGTCAACTCGATCCTCAAGTGCTGATCGAGCAGAGAAAACGCGAGCTGGAGCAATTGAACGCCTTGTCGAATGAAGCAGATGAAATTTATGCCTTTCTAGCAGGTGAGCTGCAACGTCATGCCCTATCAAAACGCCCCGATAGCCCCGACACAGTCCCGCATATGCTTGACGTCTGGGTCTCAGCAGGTGAAAAGTACTCAGACATCATCAACCACGTCGAGGGATCTTCGCACCTTCGTGCCAAATTCCTCTCTCGCTTCGGTCGCTCACTGTTTGTCTTCGCGTCGCAAGTGCTCAAAAGCACCACCAAGGTGTACAGCTACGAAGAGCTCTTTTACGTCACAAACGCTCGCGTGTACACGGCAACTTCCGACTTGTGGAGTGATGAATCTACGTCGTTTACTCTGGATTTGGCCATGGAGACACTATCGCTTGCGTCTGGGAAACTGGCACAGGCTAGTGAAGAGCTAAGCGATCTGGTTACTGCCGCGAGGGAGAATGATCCTCGCGGTGGAAGTGACGATGATGCATCAAGCGCTGGGAGCTGTGGAGGTGACACTGGAGAGGACTATGAAGGCTGGACAGCTAGTGCTCTCTACGATAAGTACCTTTACTGCCTCTACTTGCGTGCAAATTGTCTGGCCGCCTACGCTGACGTGATAGCACACAGCAAAAAGGTTGCTATCGATTACAACTTGTGCTGCCAGTTTGAGGAAATCAAGCCAGTCGACGAGAGAGTCACAACCAGCGACGTATTTTTTACTAGTGCGATGGTTCTGTCAAAAGCTTCAGCACCTGGCGAGTTTTACTGGGAGGCCAAGAAAATGTATCGGTTCCTGTTACAACTCTCGAAGGGGGGACTGAATTTTTCACGAAGTCGAATTCACCATAACTTGGCAATGGTGCAGTTCAAACTAGCGACTCATCTTACGCGAGGCTCTGACAGTGAGAAACAATTGCTTGAGAATGCGTTAAAGAATCTCGACGCGTGTGAACAAGCCCAGGATTATGTTGTGGAGCCCAACATTCTAGTTGAAAAGCGCAACTACATTCGAGCGATTTTAGCAGCCCGGCGTAAATTCTTTATCGCTGAAAACCAGGCAGCGGCTCAAACTGAGGGGGTACCACGAGATGGCCAACAAGAACAAGAAGATACTATCGCTCCGTTTTATCGATTTGTGCTCGCTGCCGCGTTTAGCGAGTTTGATTCCGATAAAAAGGGGGTCCTTTTCCAGCCTGAAGCCACCCTTCTGAGCAAGGCCTGCGGACACAGCGCTGTCTCAACTGAGTCGCTACAGTGGTTACTCGATAACTTTGACCATCAAGACGGGGGACTCACTGAACGAGGGGTCCTCCAGTACTTCTGTTGGCTGGGGGAAGCAGGTGCAATAGTTGCTATAGCAAATTTTGCGTAAATGCTTACGTTCTGACCTTGCTTTGTTGAACAGATCCCGTTGCATTCTGCAAGATCATCGATCTTCTCACGGCAAAGCATACTGGGGCTCATAATGTCTCCATCTTTTCAGGCGACTGTGTATACCCACGAAAACATTCAAGCGTGAAATCTTCGTCAGGAGCTGTAGGTGCTTACTCGCCTTCACTTTGAAACTTTCGTAAAAGATCTGCTAACTGTTCTTTTCCACCGTGCAGCGCAAAGCCTCAACGAGCTCCCCGAGCGAGCGAAACCGGCTGATAGCAAAGCGCACAGGAGTTGCAGATTGTATCGTTGTCTTAGGCGGGAAAATGACCCAAGCTGCTGGTGTCGACACAACCTCTCCGGCAGATATTAGACTGGAGCCCGAGGTTATTGACATGCTGCCTTCGCGAGCTAGTTTACCCGAAGAGCTATCGAAATTCTGCTTCCCTGACGACATCTATCTCAGTACCGAGCCATTCTCTCCGAGGACTTTCGATATTGTGCTCACTGGTGCGTGCATTATTTTCAAAGCCATACTTTACCGAGCTAACAGTATTGCTGACAATTTCTTTCAGATATCAAGGGGCTTCGCTCGTATGGCTCATGCTTGCATTTCTGTGAAGAGAAGCACCCCATGGATGTGCTTTCTCTGATATCGGCGACGCAAAAGGGAAGAACGGCCAATCTACCGTCTTGGGTGAGCCTGAAGGACATCCAACAAGGCCAAACCAAGTGGAAGTGCTATGCGCCAAAGTGTCTCTGTGTGCTATCCAGCACCCCGCTTTTCCAGACCTTCCGCACCTTTTTGATGTATCTCTACCGACTTTCACTCGCAAGTTCTACCAGTATTCCCCTCGAGTCGATCGTGTTCAACTTTCTCGAGCGAACACCCCTACCGACAGCTAATGCAACACAGACGGCGTTCAAGTTGGGCGACACGACTTGTTTGTTGTCGGGATTCCCACGAAACTTGCCACTTTATTCGCCTACGGAAGTGGACTTCACGATTCTGTTCCAGTGCCTTAATCCAGACAATATTCTAAAGGTACCGTACACTTAGGTGGAGATTTCCCTACGCAAACTCACTCTGACATTCGAACTTGTTTTTGTTTTTCTTAGGTCTACGGCTACTTGCTGACGGAAAAGAAGGTCGTTCTGAGCTCAACCAATCGTCCAATACTGACCCACGTTGCCGAGACGCTGCGAGCCCTGCTGCATCCTTTTGAGTGCCAGCAAGTCTACATCCCACTCCTTCCACTGGTATGTACGCTCGTGGCGATATTGTATTTTAGCGTCCTAACGTGATATCCTGTTGTTTCTTACAGTCTTTGGTCGAGTTCATCTGCGCACCCGTGCCATTCTTTATGGGCATCCGGTCTGACCAGCGACTTGAACGTTTGATGGCCGAGGGAGTCATTTTGGTTGATTTAGACAACAACGATATTCGGTTGCCCCCAAACGAGGAGCTCCCAATGCTCACGGACGTCAAGTCGCGGAAGCTGCTGCACACTCTGCGCAAACTCTCGATTTGGCCAGCAAATCAGCGAACTAGATACAGCTTTGGGCGCGGCCTCACAGGCAGCGAGCGGCCGGTTTCGGCTACTTTCGAACCCTCCCAGCCTTCTGATGCCGAAGTGAGCCAGGTCGTCGGCCGGCATGAAGATCTCACCGAGAAGTGGGGAGAGATACAAACGCTCTTTTCGTCGTTCGCTACGAGGTAAGTTCACACCCGCGCGTGGATCTAGAAACTTGCTATTGACTCACCATCGCATGCCACAGACTCCTCAAAGAGATCCGCAAACACTGCTCTAAAGTTCCAGCGCCAACGACATCGGGAAGCACCAGCGAGTCTGTGTATTTTGACGAACGCAGTTTCCTTGCGATGCACCCGAGTCTACGGGAATTCTGCACTCATTTATTCCAGACGCAGCTCTTCCAGCGCTCGATCGAGAACATTTGGGTATTGAAGTGAGTATCCTAAAACGCATTCTGCTGCTTACAAATGCTCGGGCCTAATGTGTGTATTTTATTATATTAGTGATGGAGCTGCTAGCGCCACGGAGCCGGAGCAGTACTGGAAAGCTGTCCGAGCCAAGGGTATGCTAAGAAAGAACTCAGAGGTCAACGAAGACATGAACAAGACTCAACGACGCCAAGTGATCCAGGCACCACTGCCACCGCGGAAACACGTCAATCCAGTTGCAAGAAGTGCTAATGACGGGTTCCCAGCTTTCAACGGACAACTGTACGACGACCTCCTCGAAGAGCTCAGCGATTTCGGTGACGTCGAATCTTCCGCTGGCGACTTTGCAGCACACGCAGTTCGACCATTGTCCTCTCTCTCCTCGTTGGGGTTATCGTCTGAAGCATCCAGCACTTCCGTTCTCACGTCCCCGTCATTTCACGACGGAGACGCTGACGCCTTCAAATTAGTAAACGCAGCTAGAAAACGCCTGGAAGGTCGACGCGGAGGCGAAATAGCGGAATAATACTAACCGCTTCACCTATATACTAATTTTTAGGAAGAGACGAAGTGCTGATAGACCAGCCCAAACAGGATTAATTCGGGCGATGTTCCCCCTTCCAATCGACACCGGTGATGAACCGGTAACGTCTTTAGGTCAATTTACAGTAAGTGATGTCTATTGACCGAGTGTTTTAGACTTCTCAAGAATGATGGAGGCTGGTCCAGTTCATTTGGACTGTAGCCACTTGTGCGTGTAACCCCGTTACAGCAAGTATCCGGCCCACAGCTCGCGGAACGCGTGTTGTTGTGCGCCCGGCGACGACAGGGGCGAGACGACCTGGAGAGGCGGCGCGACGTCTGGCATTGGCGGGGCGGGGATAGACTCACACAAGCTGCACCGCTGTGCAGCTCCAGACGCATCGGCTGGAAACTGGTTCATCCTGTATACACATTAGACAGTGAGCACGATCAAGACCGCGCGCGATGGCATGCAGTTGTTACGACACCTCGCCGTACCTGGGGCGTTAACCAATCCTATCCCAGCCTTCGCGAAGCCCTAGTGCTGTGTTTTGGCTTGCAAGGCGTGCAGCAAGTGAAAACTTGACCTGGATCACGTAATTTGTCCCAAGTACGCAAGGGCCCAGTCGCGTTATTGTGGTGAAGTCGGTCGAAGATTTCGGAAGTGAGAGCCGCGTGACCGGCAGAGCGTGGTGATCAGCGGGAGCCGCACGTGGCCACCGAGTCAGTACTGATACCGGTTTCGGTACCGGTTTTAACAGACTCATCGCTGATCACGGGTACAATACCGGTTCCCGCGAACGTACGAAAATCTGTACCAGAACGTACCGGTGGATACCGGTCCGAACCGAACCCGTTCTGACTCGACGGCCATACTAGGGGCAAGTATTTTGATCCTCGGATGGGATGGCCGACATCTGCGCGCCCAGAACAGCACGATTTGGGATGGATGGCCGACATCTGCGCGCCCAGAACAGCATGGTGGATGGAGGAGAGCGCCAAGGAAGGGCAACGAAGCCCGCGTAAGACCAGGTATCGGGTAAGACCAGGTAAAGGAGTCCGGATCATGGTAAGGTAGGGAAGTAGGCAAGGAGTAAGATAGGCAGTCCGCAATTGGAGCAGAAGCACGCAAGTCGATAACCAAGCAAACAAGACCTTCATTGTTGTCCTACGCAAGTTCGACTGCATCTGACGCCCTACCTCCCTCACTCGTAGAGGAACCGACCTCGGCCCGTACCAGACTACGTGACGCGGGGCGCTACGACCGGGTGGCTGCGTGTACTCAACCCCGACCAGTGTCTGAAAGGAAGGCACTCTAAATTAGCCACGAAGGCGCGGAGCAAGCGATAGGGCCGAGCGACCTACGGAAGTGAGGGACACGGAGGCAAGCGATAGGGCCACGTGCGACCTAGGACGGATTGTCAGCGGCGAACGATAGGGCCCTGGCTAGACCGGTAAAGAGCGAGAAGGACGGTCAACAGCGATCGATAGGGCTGTGACGAGACCTGAGAAGAGCGAGAAGAAAGAAGGAAGAAGACGACCGACGCCACGAGACGACAATCCCCGTGTGCGTCACCCTGACCAAGACCTCAACAACCTACAACCTGTGTGTGCTGCCGTCATCTGGAATTACGCTAGACAAGTTCCGGATAATTCTACGCGTGACTACTCATCGCTGAGCACGTCGACGCGTTTGTGAGTCGAAGCCTGCGCTGCGCGAAGCCCGAAAACGGATTTCTGCCAGCCCACTTCTCCACA
>JAIKVJ010004895.1:0-28325 GCA_024679225.1 Phytophthora pisi | reverse complement strand
ATTCCTAGGTTACTTCGTGACGGGGCCACTACGAACAAGGATTTCTTAGGTTCTTCGTGACGGGGCCGCCACGAACAAGGATTGACCTTTTACACTGCGGCTTTGGCGTCGTAGTTCGCGCGCGTGGAGGAAAACAGCGGCAGAAATGGGTACAGTGTAGTAGTAGTACCATAGTAGTGCTATAGTAGTGATATTAGTAGTGATATCTACTAATGACGTTCTCCAACTACAAATAGTAGTATTAGTGCTATTGACTCTGAGTCGGATAGTAGTAGTAGTATCACTACTAGCCAAAATTCTCACTACTACCAAACCCTGATCATCAGTCCAGGGTACTGGTCTAGTGTCACTAACATCAAATCAGCACATCGATATTAGAATACATCCAATCAGAGGTCAGAAATAAGACAGATGGGCATACGTTTGTATATTAAATCAGTAAATACGAGATGCATGTGACAAGACAAACCTCTCATTCAATAAACACTCTTTCTCTTCATATATATCAGGCGTTCTTTGAGCAGACACAATACTGTAGTTGTACAGGGCAGCGAGGGTGCCCAGTGAAAGGTAACATGACATAGTTGACATGCCTATGGTGGAGTATCTATACATGTACACTGCAACGGCAGGTGAAATTAGGATGATCTTACTACGTAGTATAAAGATGGGAGGGCCACAACGAGACATTTGAGCACCTCCTATGGGCCTGTCCGTATGCAGAGGCTGTATGGATGATTTTCGCGGAACATTGGACAGGATCAACAGTAACACAAGTGGAGCTGGCGAAGTACCAATACTTTGTTACTCCACGATCTCCACCAGCCCTCACAGCTCGGTTCAAGCAAGGTATTATCGCATACGGAGAGCTAACACCAGAGCACGCGAAAGCGGCGCGCTGCCTATGGTGGGCCTTCTGCAGCACTGCAACAGCATCACTATGGCTGACACGCAACAGAAAAGTTCATCGGCAGGAACTGGTCACGGTGCAACAAGGAAAGACAGAAATCTGGAAGACCGCGTTACGTTAACTTCGGGCAGTGGCCCACCGAGATTCCAGGAGTATCAAAAACCGAATGTTCGGCTTACGACTACGACAAGTACTCGATTGCTTCGAATACAATGATTCGCAACAAGGAGAAGCACACATGCCAAAAGCAGAGAAACCACGCAACAAGCCTCCAATTGTGAAGTGGCTTCGGATTTTTCAGGACGCTATTAACTGAAGTTAAATAAACAACTGTGATCATCATCAGGATGATGGTACCCGGACGGGGGGGGTCTCGGGAGCGATAATATACCAATACGAAGTTCCGACAGCACGGATACACCCGCCAAAATTATCTACAACTGTGACCACTTGATACGCAACCAGGGCTCAGCGAAGGCTGAGATAGGAGGATTTTGGAATTCGTGTACTTCGACTTTTGTTTTAGTGTTTTGAGCTAAAGCTAATAGGAAGTACTTATTTTACGAGGAATCATCTACCAATTCAACCATTCTACTGTACCTCTCGCAGCCGCAGTATTTGCCCTGTACGCGCATCAAGTAAAATAACGGTGACATTTGAATAAAAACTCAAAATTCATCACTGCCTCAAAACTAGTGCATGACGCCTCGGGTTTGAGGCCTCGCTTCCAACGACGCTGCGGTGGTGTGCTCAGAATCCGGACATCTCGAGCACGAGCACTATATCGCTGGCACTACTTTCCCGATTGATTGCGCAAAAGTGGCGAGAATTTCGTTCCATGACACACGCGCCTGGGCCGCCTAACGCCAGTTCTTCAACTGTGAATATCCGTACTGCAAGTAGCCGCGCACTCGATGCTTACTAGTATTTTTTTTCGTTAGCTTTTTTTTAGGTTTGCCCGTCGACTCACCGTTAACGGTGGCGCTAGTTCCTGTTTTTAGACTGGTCAAGCATAGTTATCAACTCCAATTGGAGTAGGACGGCATCACCAGCAGAAACATCGCCGTCGTTTATCAGTCATGGCTCGATAGATGCCCGAGGGTGGACCCGATTCGCAAAGCTTCTACGCATGTGGAAGAGCCTGCAAGTCAGCTATTATGGCGGCAAATACTCTATCCATCGACTGCTTGCTCTCGATGAATACACAAGCGAGACTTCGCTGTCTCGTGTTCTCCTTGTTTGCATTGGCGCCCCGATGCCCACCGTGGCGCTCGTGTTGATCCAAGAAAATATTCCTCTGCAAGATCCGGCAGCGGGACGGCATGAAAATTACGGCTTTTGGATTCGTGCCGGGATAGTCACGTTTGTTATCACCTTCCTGGTTTCGGATCAATCTCGCTTCTTAATCGATGGCCTTGTCATATCTCGGATTCGACAATTTCTGCTGTCACTATCTGCATCCAGTAAGTTTGTCGTTTGTTCCGCTGCCATCTCGTCCCACTTGATGTTCCCCGTTCCGTTCTTCGCGATAATAATGGGTCCGGTATTCTACTCGCTGCTGGTTATATCGTATCGAGTCGTAGCAGGCGGTCGTGTATTTCGCCAAATCTTGCAGCGTTGGGATCAATTTGTACGCTTCTGATGATAGGCACAATCTACCCGGCGTACGAAGCCCTTTTTCGCTACGCTGAAGGTTCCCGATACCAGATACTTGTTATTCTTCTTCTACCCATACTGAAGGTGGTCTTGAAGAGCATTGTACTTCGATGCATGGCGCACATGGAAGACCTGGTCCCCGAAGCGGTTATCTTCACGGTCGATTTTTTCAATGCCATCTACATTGCGACCTGTATGCAGAGCGCGACGTCAACTTTTGCCGTGATAGCCATCACGATCACAGATCTGTCGCAAACAGCTATCATGTTGTACGGCCTGCACAAGCGCACGCTTACCATTATGTCGAGGCTCCGTCTTGTCGTTGGAAATGGCCACGACAACGATAATTCGGTAGAAACGCTCTGTTTGCTTTGTCGGAGCCCTGAAAAATTTAGTAAACAAGTCCGCGCGGATGTTCGAGTGACCTCGTGCTTTCCACATGCTCTATCCGACGAGAACAAGAAGCTTCTGGATAAACTGGTCGGGCCGACGAATCAAATTCCCACGGAAGCTGCGTCCAAAACAGGCCCCGACTCTTCTATCATCCTGGCGGCAAAGCCCTCGACCTTCGAGCGATTCAAAATGTATTGTGCAAGACATCGGGTTGGAAGCAAGCATCAGATTATACCCGGACCAGTTGCATCCACCCAGTCAAGGAAGGAAAAGATTCACACCGCATACAGTCGCTGACAAGACGAAGCAATATACTAGAAGAAACACTCGAAGTGCTTTTCTCCATGGAATGTCTTGTCGCGACGGCGTATTTGGAGGCTGCAGACCCTTTCTTTTATGGCTGCTATATTGTGATCATGGTATTCCTCCCTAGTGCTCGGTATCACTCGGAAATGGCCGGCATCACGAGCAAAAATATGGCATCCAAGGTTCAGATTTTGCTTCTTTTTGGTCTACTTCTAGTATTTTCGTTCGTGGTGCTCGTCATACTGATTAAGCGCAACTGTGGGATGCGGGCATGGTACCATCTTGCATTTGTACTCGACACGCAGATGTCGCTGGTCCAGGGCAAACTTATCGTTTGGGTGGCTGTTACGATGTGCTTTCGTGTGGTGCATTTTGGTACGTTGGTGACTGAGTTGCTACTTCAAGTGCGTGGCTAATGCTTTCTTTGACGGCAGGTGTCGACTTCACATTCCGATTTCGCTACTAAGACTCGACAGTTGCAAATATGGTAAATACTTAACCTGGGAACAGAGTGCAATGCCTGGATTTTAAAAACGTAAACTAGCTACATGAAGTTGGCATGCACAACGAATGCGAAGCAATGCAATGGTTTCGAAATGCTCTTGTTTCTTCATAACCATTTTTCCTACATAGATTCTGAAATAATATGTTGCAACTTTCGTAAGTTGATTCTTATGTTTTGCTTGGTAAAACAAAATATCACCGCTTCACCCGCGCTAACTAAAAGGAATCATTGGTATAAGTGGTATTTGCTGTTGAGTTCGCTGTGCGTGCAACATTCCGCCTACAGTACATGTGCCAAAGTCATGAGATCAAGATTTGTTGTTTACAGTTAAGTCACAGTTCCTGCACTTCTATTTGCAGTCCGGCAACATGTGGCTCGAAGATGCACTTTGAGATTTGCCTCGCAACGCAACACCACGCAAACTCGAGCTCAATTCCCTTTCCCTTTCGGTCCAAGGTCAACCATGCGCGTAGGCTACGTGCTGCTGGCAGTGCTGGCTGTCCTCGTCAGGAACTGCGCTGCTACTTCGGCGGCAGCACTCTCCAATGAAGCTGGAGTGTCGACTACGCACACGTTAAATCTTGGGGTCGAGCACGACAAAAGGTTTCTGAGGAGCCATGCCGACCACGAAGAGAAGTCGACGCTCGCGAAAATCGACGATTTGGTGGACCCCGTGAAGCTTGACGCCGCGTTGAGTGACTTGACGAAGATGAAGACCCTCTTCAAGCTGTGGAACGCAGATGCGACGGTGTCAAGGCAGGTCATCCAAAGACTGTCGGAGAATCGACAAACTTTCGCCAAGTACAGCTCCCTCGTCCTGACGTTCAACGGATACAGAATCAAGGTCGTAGAGAATGCTGCCAAGGCGCTAGCTCAGAAGAAGAAGGTAGACGCCTTAGTGGACCCCACGAAGCTCAATGCCGCGCTGAAAGACCAGGCACAAATGAAGAAGTTGTTCAGGCTGTGGAATGCCGATGAAGAGACGGCAATGAACGTCATCACCAGACTGGCGAGCGACCCGGAGTCGCTCACGAAGTATAGCTCACTCATTCTCAACTTTAACTCGTATCGAATGTCAGTGGTGGGTATTACTGCCAAGGGTTAAACAGATACGAACAGTAAACAGGATTTACAGCACTGTTGTATTCATTCGAGTTATATTGCTGCTATCAAGACATCGGTGTGTGCTCTACCGGAAGGCAAGGCCGAATGAACAGATCTACTACTCGTGATAAGTAAGTCGCCGTAGTCAGGTTTACGCTGCGCTCAGCCTTGCTTGGCCTTCTTGCTCACGCCACCGTTGGCTTGTACCGCCCGAGCAGAAGCGCTCACAGCTGCACCAGTGCCTGCAGCGGGGTGGTAGAATCGGATCTCGCTCAGCATTCGCTGGCGAATCTCCGCTACGTTCATCTTTTTCTCGTCGAACTCGAGCTGGATGGTTCCAGGAGCCACGATTTCCTCCTCCAACGACCGAATGCTGGCGAGGTACTTGTGCGACAAAGCTTCGTCGAGGGTCGCGCGCTTGCGCGGGTTCATCTTGAGCATCCACGTGAGCAAGTCGATGGCCTCGGGCTCAGCGCCAGGATACATCTCCTGTAGGTTGCGCTTTGGCCGAGGCGGCAAACTGCGCAAATAGAACTGCACGTCGGGGTCTGCAATCTCTGCGATGTCCTCCTCGTCCATAGTACCAAGCACGTCAAGAATCGTGTTGAGTTGGTCACGACTGTCCTGCGGCAACGCTACTTGGCCAGCACCAGGACTCAGCGGAAAGCACGATACACCAGGAAACAGTGGCTCGCGCTGGTAGTGCGACGGGACACTGCTTTTCTGCATGCTCAGCAGCTCCGCAAAGATACAGCCCACCTACAGGTATTAGCACCGAAAAAGTTAGTTCCACTGCTTGTTCAACACCCCAAATAGTGAACACAGGACATCGCAACAAAAACTTACCGACCACACGTCAATTGCGGCTGAATAATCGTGATCACGGAAAATAATCTCAGGAGCGCGGTACCAGCGTGTGACGACGTGCTCTGTAAGCTGGCGCTGGATCCGTCGTGCAGGGGTTCGAGGGTGTACGCCGACGCCCTGCAATGTGGTTTCGTCCGGGGTCGAGCCGTCGCCCAGACGCTTGCGCTTGCGTCCTGTTGTCGACGCAGACGACGAGAGTCCGCGCGCCAGACCAAAGTCGCAAATCTTAATCGCCACGGGTGACAGGTTCAACAGCACGTTGGCAGGCTTCAGGTCGCGGTGTACAATTTCCGCCGAGTGCATGTACTTGAGCGCCTTGAGCAAATCCAGCAGCAGCCACCTCAAGTGCTCAGCCGTAAGGAACTGGGGCGAGTGCAGGAGCTTCTCTAGATCGGATGGCAAATACTCAAACACGACGAAGAGGTCCTGGAAATGGTCCATGTCCAGCGGCGCAATGATCTCTCGGATCTGCACGATGTTGGGGTGCCGCAGCTGGCGCAGGATGCACAATTCACGCAGAATACGCTTGGCGTCGATCGGGTCTGAGAACACGTTCTGGATCTTCTTGATAGCCACGATCTCGCCAGTGGGCAGGTGCTTGCAGCGCACCACTTGTCCGTAGCTTCCCTGTCCTAGCACGCACTCGATCGAGTAGTTCGGTGCGATCTCACTCCAGCCCGGAATCTGCGACGCATTCGACGACACTGCAGTAGGCACTGGAGCAGGCGCCGGCGCAGCGTTCTGCACGGGGACCTGAACCGCAGAAGCAGGCACAGCGGCCACGTTGCTTCCTGCAACTGCCTGAGTCTCTGACGCTATAAAAAATAATAAAACAAAGCATCATCAGCACTTGGTCCCCACCAAAATCCCATCAACTCATCAACCGAACGTAACGTACGCGTTGCTTGTGTCTGGTCCAGCACTGCCGGCGTCTCGGCCAGCGCCTTCTTGTCCACCATCGCGAACGGCAGGTGTGTGAGGTCCTGGGCCACCACGAGCATGCCGGAGCCGACGGGGTTCCCGACCAGAGGCGTGCACGAGCCCAGCAGCGTGACCTTGGCCTGCTCTCGGCTCACAAACTCCAGCATGACGCTGGCCACGGGCGAGCCGCGGACGCAGTGGGCCAGCGCGTCCGCCAGCACGGCGGCCGTGGCCGGGGGCACGAGGTACGGCAGTTCCTTGAGCAGGTTGCGGCCGGCCATCTCCTCGCGCGAGTAGCCGCAGAGCTTGACGGCGGAGTCGTTCCACAGGATCACGCGCATGACCTCGTCCACCACGAACACGAGCGCGGGCGACGTGTAGAGCGACTTGCCCAGGCTGGCCAGGCTCTCGGTGCTGGCGCAGTAGCTCTCCACGCCGGCCACGAAGCTCTGCACGGCCGACAGCGTCGTGTCCTCGCAGTGCTCGCCGATGGTCTGCAGCATGATCTTGCGCACGACGCTGTTGCGCTTGGCCGCGGGGGGAGCGGCCGTCAGGGGCGCAGGGGACGCGGAGGCATTGGGCACGGGCGGGAAGGCGGCGGCTGGCAGAGCCGTGGAGCGCCCGCTGTCCGGGTCCGCGCGCACCACCGACGGGTCGAAGTGCACCGAGTGCGTCTTGTTGCCGTTCATGGGGCCGGCCGGCGGGGGAGGCGAGAGAGAGCGAGCTGTGAAGACAAGCCGCCGGTCGCACTTAATTCCGTTGGGGGAGACCCCAGTATTTAGTGATAGTGAGGGCATACTGGACGCAAGACGGTTGTGTGGGAAAGACTGCGCGCTTTTTGATTTTGCTGGCACTGCCGGAGGAACTGTAGCCACATGTAATATACATGTATTAATAATACGCGAGCTCGCTTCTCGTGGCCAGCAGGAGGCCCAGGAGTATCTTTCGCCAGCATGCATTTCTGGGTTGCGCATGGGCAGGCGCGCTGCTGTTGCTCACAGTGAGTACAACTTGACCATTGACCACTGACCCTCAGCACCTCTCGAAGATCTTGTAGAGGTTGGTGAGGCAGGCCACGGGCGTGATGAGTTGCGCGTCGTTGAGCTCGTTGGGCGGGCAGAACGCGGCGGCCTTGGCCGCTGGGAACAGCACGTGCTCCAGCACCAGCGCCTCGCGCTCGGCGTTGCCCGGGTACCGCATCTCGCCGTACCAGCGCGCCAGCGCCTGCGCCACGCTCTCGAAGCACGGCTCCTCCTCCTCCCAGTTCACTTCGGTGGCGAGGTGAAACACGAACTCGGGCAGCGAGTGGATCGACGGCTCGTGGTCTGGCAGCAGCTGGGGCAGCGTGCGCAGCATGCCCTGCGAGTCGATGTCCAGCGAGAAGTACTCGAACAGCATGGGGCCGTTGGCGATCAGCAGCGTCTTGATCTCGTCCGCGAGCTGCTCCCTCGGGCCGTCCTCTTCGTCGTAGCCGTTGCGCGGATTCTTGAGAGCCTCTAGCACCAGGTCGTAGACTGGTAGCGGGGTCTGCAGAGTGATCGGCCGCGTCTCGCCAAACTGCTGCAGCACCTGCTGGTAGAAGACGTGGAAAGCGACCTCGTCGTGCCGAACGATGTACAGCTTTGTGCGGTATTGCACCAGCGAGAACTGCTTGTCGACGACCCCAACAAAGCTGTGCTCGCGGAAGAGCTACCACCCAGAAGCATCAGCATACACACAGCATTAGACATGAGAGAGCACTCTCGGCACTACAGCAAACAAACTCCTACCCGTGCAAGCGCCTTATTTTTCTTTTGCCGCATCAAACTCAGCAAGTTCTGGACACTTGATAGCATTTGCGGGCTTTGAGTGGCCTCGAGGCTCCCGCGACGGTTGTCTTCGCCCTCCGGCTCGGGTTCTGTGGGTCGTGTATGCTTCACATCAGATCGAAGTCTAGGCGTACACAGCTACAAACACAAGATCGCACCTTGGCTGGAATGCGTTTCGGACAGCTTCCTCTTTCTCGGGTTTAGCGATTTTGCCGCGTCCGAGTCACTTTCCGCCGAATCCTCTCGCCTGGACCTTCTGTCTGGGCTGGTGTTGCGGTCGTCTGCGGTGCCCTGGGAACTTGACTGTGATAGCTGCGATAACTGAGTCCTCTGCGACTCCAGAAAACAGTACTTGTCTATCGTGTTGGAGCGATGGTCGGTTCGCACCAGGCGCTGCGGTGCCTATCACATCCATACACCAAACGCAACAAGAGACCGGGTGAGATATGCGCCGGAGAAACCTACTAAAGGGCAAGCTTACCAGCGCTGGTTGGTACTTCTTGGAAGGTGGGGTCGGCTTTTGACTGAGATCAAGCTCGATTGAGTCTGCAGACCGGTCAGCTTCGTCTTCTTCATCACTCTCGCGCTTCTCCATTTCCTCATCGCTTGACTCCACTTCCTCCTTTTTCTCTTCCTCTTCCATCACACTTTCGCGTCGTCGCTGCTTGGCTGATGCATCACCGCTGCTTGCTGAAGGTATGCCCAGCATAGCAGTGATCGGCTGGACAGAGAAGCTCCGACTTTCATTGCTACCTTTAAGCCGCTTTTCAATCGCTTGGCTGATTGAATCGACGATATCTTCTTCATGTAGGAAGTGCACCTGTTGTACAAAGGCATCGACAAGTAAACAGATTAGCCCAAAAATCGCCATCCTTCCAGAATACAATTAATTACACGCACCTCTCGCTTTGTGGGATGCACGTTCACGTCAATGTTGCGAGGTGGAAGCTCCATGCTTAAATATATGAACGGATGCGTGTTCTTCGGTAAATACAACGAGTAGACGTACTCACAAGCCCGCTTAAGTGATGGGCACTCGACAAGCCGGTCATTGATAAACAGGATAAAGTTGCTTTTTCTCAGGCTGCCAGAAAACCAGTCAAATTAGCAAACGAAACAGTAGGGTGAGCATTAGGAATATCGTGAGGAAACTCACTGGTAATTGGCGTTGCTGATGTATCCACGGACTTTGCGTTGCAGGTCCATCGATCCAGCAGCCGTGGTGTCTCTCTCGTATTCGAACGGCGTGAGCTCGCTTGCAAGTTTGCTGCCGTAAATGGTACGAATGACGTCCAGCTGAGAAGAGTTCTGCGTTGTGTTGACTCCGCACGACGACTCGCGATGCTGAAAAGCACGAAAGCACAACGCCGGTAAGCGACAGCACTAACAAGCACAACCACCACCGGGTACAACCGCCCTTACTTTCTTGCAGACAAACCCCACTCCTTTCGCGCCAAAGTGAACAGCATACTTCTGCACCACATCCAAGATTCGACTGTACTGCTCCGACGCATTCTTCAGCGCCTGCTTCCTCGTGCTCAGATTGTAAAACAAATCTTCCACCTGCAGTCGACACACCAACCAGCCCAGTTAACACCCCCTTCAAATATCCCACCCCTCTAAGAAACCCACCACAATCTGCGTCCCGTTCTTTCCGGCGCACGGCTTGGGGTCCTTGGACTCGCCGGGCTTCTTGGCCACAAGCTTCCCGTCTCGGTACGAAGCTCTACCATTGCAGCCACACTCCATTAGTCCCCACCACCCCATTCCCCGCTCCAAACTCTTATTGCACGCCCTACTTGTAGGCGCAGGGCTGGTCCGCCGTTCTGGACGTGATGGTCACGTGCGCCACGTGCGAGATACTGGCCAGCGCCTCCCCGCGGAAGCCGAAGCTCTTGATGTCCTTCAGGTCCTCGAAGCTCTTAAGTTTGCTGGTGGTGAAGCGCTCGCACACGATGTCCAGGTCCTGGCGCTGGATGCCGCGGCCGTTGTCCTGGATCTGCAGCAGCTTGAGCCCGCCCTGGCTCACGGTAACCGCCACGTGCGTGGCGCCCGCGTCCAGCGAGTTCTCCAGCAGCTCCTTCACGGCGTTGGCGGGGCGGTGCACCACCTCCCCGGCCGCGATGCGGTTCACCACGTCCGGGCTCAGGCGCTGGATGCGCGGCGCCGGCGTCGCCATGGTAAGTTCAATACTGACGCACTTTATCGTGGGAGAAGATCGGATTGGCTAAAATTGAAGTGGGGGTACACTTTTAATTTGGGGTACGGTAATTATGTGTACACCCTGTTCCTGCTGCCGCTCACAAGGCCATGGTGGCGTTCAGCGTCTACAAGTCGTCCAAGTACCTCTTCGACTGCGTGGCTGCGGCCCACGCGGCGCGGTCACAGCCGTATCCGACGGTGGATTTGAACGCGTTGGAGGCGCTTGGGTGAGTTTTTGGGCCGTGGAAAATGGACCAAAACGCTGCAGATTAAGCCAAAAGAAGGGTCTCGTTGTGATACATTTGCGTGTTTTTCGGCGGTGCAATGCGTCAACGGCAACGGTTGACGCCTCTTCGACGTCTAAAGAGACTACCAATGCTCACTTCATTGATTATTGTTTGGTGGCGGGCAGACTCAACTCGGTGGATGTGGTCAAGCGCATGGACTACGCAGAAGTGGACAAGCTCGTTAAATGCTGCCCGCAACATGTAGGTTCGCAGTGCTTTCATGGCTGTAAGTTGGAGCAGTGCACTAATCGTTGAGTATGTTCTATTGCTGTGGCCTTGGTAGCCTCCGCAGACGATCGTCGTGCCGGCGACGCATGGTGACATTACCCCGTTCCAAGAGTTCGCCAAGTACCTGAAAGCTCGACAGCGGGTAAGACAGGCACAACTTGCCTTCAGGTGACAGTTCAGGTTTTGACTTGTGGAGTGCTTAGGCTGGTGTCGCAGTGCTCGCAGATGGACGTCTGTTGATACTTGCGCCGCTGACGAACGATGACTCGCGGCTCCGCTGCGTTGTCGTGAAGACGAAGCCCGCAGCGGAGGCTTCAGCTGCGTCTCCAGCTAATTTCACAATCGATAAAGCTGCACCTGTGGTTCGTTTACCGACTGGCTGCCAGACCCAAGCATCTAGCGCACTGCCGCCAGCACAGCCCGAACAAGCAGACGAGAAACGCCGGCGTGGTCGAGTTCGCTCTCGAAATCGTTCACGCACGCAGCAGGAAGAGGTAGCGAGCGCGGAGTCTAAAAGCTCGTCCATTGAGCCGAATCATATCAGTCAGGTATGCGTGTTGCTATTAGTAAGACGCATGGCAAGTATCATTAGTGACGTGAGTGGTTTGCATTTCACAGGCTACAGAGACATCTACACTGTCTGCACCAGCAGAAGAGAAGCTGGTTATGCTATACAGTTTACCGCGGATCGAGAGAGCAACGCGAATCGCCCAACTTCGGTACGTGCGCTAGATTCTCATCACTCACACTATAGTTGTTATAATCCGTTTCTGTCTGTGTGTAGGCAAGAATATGAGGCTTTCCACGCGCTCCACTACGACGTTTTGAAGGCATGGAGCAAATCAGATCCGGATAGCTGAGAGCCCGAGGATAAATAGCAGTGCAACATTGGCGTTGTGTGGTGGGTGATGCGTTCTCTCGTACAACACGAGGTTGGTCTACCGGTACTTGAGCGATGTAATGACACTGTAAAAGATTGGCACTCCAGCAACGTGGGTATATTATCTGTCGCATCAGCTTAGTTCTTATCGATGTGAGCAATGAAAAAAAGGGATACTTAGCCTACTCGAAACGCAACGCCTCCATCTCTTGCAGCTCCTTCGGCACCTTGGATGTCGTGATTTCTATCCCAGACTCCGTGATCTACAGTAAGACAAACAAAGATAAGTTAGTCTGCTAATAACAACACCACCAGGTACTGTATAGTAGTCCGTACCACAACGTCATCCTCGATACGAATACCAATACCACGGAATTCCTCGGGCAGGTTAAGATCGTTCTTCGGCAAGTAAATACCCGGCTCCACAGTGACTACCATGCCAGGTACCAACGGCGCGCCGCGCGTAACGTGGGGCGTGTCGTGGGTATCCATGCCCAGATAGTGGCCGATGTGCGTCGGGTTGTATTTCTGAAACTCGCGAATCGCAGAACGCGAGAAGGGGCCGCCCTTGTTCGTCAAAATGCCAAAATCAAGCATCCGCTTCATCATGAGTTCCACGGAGTAATCGTGCAGCTCGTTCAGAGTGATGGACTCCTTGGCTTCGATCTTGGTTCTCAAGTGGTCGATGCATTTCTTCTGCACGTCCAGCACGAACTCGTACATGGTGGTCTGTCCGGACGACAGTATTCCTCCCACAGGCCACGTGCGGGTGATGTCACTGGCGTAGCCACCAGCAACCTCGCATCCCGAGTCAACCAGCACCAAGTCGTGCGCACGGAGCAAATCGCGCTTCGCCAAGTAGTGGATCACAGCAGCGTTAGACCCCGAACCGACAACGTTCGGGAACGCATTCCACAGTGCACCGTTCTTCTTGATAGAGCCCTCAAACACCGACCCCAGCGCCAATTCCGACATCCCTGGCCGCGTGTTCTTCATCATGTCAATAAATCCCTGCGCACCAATGTCCGCTGCAAAGCGCATGCGGTTCAGCTCGTTCTCCGACTTGACCACACGCAGCTGCTCCACCAAGAAGTCTCCCGCGAAGAACTTGCTGTGGAAGCCCTGCGTCGCCTCCACAAAGCTGGGCGAGTATCGTCCACCATCAGGCTTGAGCACAAACACCTTGTCCACTCCAGAAATCAGCTTGTTCATTGCCGGAGCAAGGTCCGTGAGCTGGAACGCGTCGTCCGCCAAGTACCGATCTTTGGCTCCGTCCAGTCCGATCCGAGCGCCATCCCACTGCTCGCTGTATCATCAGTCCATACATACACACCAGCTTAGCGCCGCATAATAACGACTACCGCCTCCATTGTACTACGCCGTTGCGCACCTGTGCGGGTCGCGAGGACGCACGAAGAGCACGAAGGAGCACTTGTTCTGGGTCTTGAGCAGCACGGCGTGGGCGTCCGGCTCCTCGAGCCCCGTGAGGTACATGAAGTTGCTGTTCTGGTGGAACTCCCACGGGATGTCGTGGGTCATGTACTTGACCTCGGCCGCGTTGGCGATGAGCGCCGAGTTGTCGGGCATGGTGGCGAACAGCTTGGCGCGGCGCTGCTGGAACTCCGTGGCCGGCAGTCCGGGCTGCAGGCATCCTGGCAGCACCTCGAACGGGTTGAACGGCTCGCGGTCGTCGACCTTCGCGCCTGCGGCAAAGTTCGACGCGGCCCGCGCGCCGTAGGCGCCCGCCCGGAGCTGCACGACGCGCTGCGCAGCCTTCCGCAACATCATGATCTCGATCGATATCCTCTGGCCCTTTTTGCTTCGTTGACAACCAATACCGGTACAGTGTACCACTTCCCCGTCTTTGCTCGACCATTATCACGTTAAGTACGATGTGGATGCTCGACTAAGTACGATTTATGGTTGGCGTTGGAAGCCGCACTCCGAAAAGACTCGCAAGTCAACGTTTTCCCAGCCCCGAAAGGACCAGCAAGGCCTCAGACCGCAGTGGAAGGAGCAGGGAGGAGACTAGCGCGTACGCGGCCTACAGGACTCGAGAGCCAAGATGCCGCAGCACGAGCATATGGAGATGCACCGCAAGCGCCACGGCGTGCGCATGGACGCCGCCGAGAAGAAGCGCAAGAAAGAGGCCCGCGAGGTGCACAGGCGCTCGCAGTTCGCCCAGAAGGTGCACGGCCTGCGCGCCAAGCTGTACAACCAGAAGCGCTTCAAGGAGAAGGCGGCCATGAAGAAGACGCTGGCGCTGCACAACGAGCGCACCAACAAGCACGCCAACGACGACGAGATCCCGGACGGCGCCGTGCCGTCCTACCTGCTGGACCGCGAGGGCGTGTCGCGCGCCAAGGTGCTGAGCAACACGGTCAAGCAAAAGCGCAAGGAGAAGGCCGGCAAGTGGGACGTGCCGATCCCCAAGGTCAAGCCCATCGCCGACGACGAGATGTTCAAGGTGCTGCGCTCGGGCAAGCGCCGCAACAAGGCGTGGAAGCGCATGATCACCAAGGCCACGTTCGTGGGCGAGAACTTCACGCGCAAGCCGCCAAAGTACGAGCGCTTCATCCGCCCCAGCGCCATGCGCTTCAAGAAGGCCCACGTGACGCACCCGGAGCTCAAGACCACGTTCCAGCTCGACATCCTCGGTGTCAAGAAGAACCCGCAGAGTCCGCTGTACACGCAGCTCGGCGTCATGACCAAGGGTACCATCATCGAGGTGAACGTGAGTGAGCTCGGCCTCGTCACCACCTCGGGCAAGGTCGTGTGGGGCAAGTACGCCCAGATCACCAACGTGCCGGAGAACGATGGCTGCATCAACGCCGTGCTGCTCGTCTAATTGCCGTTTTAAAACTATAGATCCTTTTGCAATCATATATCGCCTCGAGAACCACACGCTTACTTCTGTGTACCTTCAGTCAATGTGCTGCGATAGCCAACGCTTTGCTCATGTGAACGGGCAATGTGGGTGCCACGCGGGTGTTGCTACTTGTACAAGCGTACAAGCGTATAGATTCTTAGACCAATGGGTATATTCATTTTCGCTGTGAGCTGAAGGTGCTGACAAGGTCCGGGCATTCAATTCTGCGCCATGAGCCTACTACTGTTAGTTCTTGTAGTTTTCGATCAAGCCGACGTACGCAAGTCCGCTGTCTGCGCAGGCCGCCAGCAGCGCGTACTTGCCGCCTTCCTTCTGCAGCTTGTTGGACGCCGTGTTCACTAATCTGCTGCCGGTGGCACCGAACGGGTGTCCGAGCGCCAACGAGCCGCCCCACGTGTTCAGCTTCTCCGATGGCACGCGCCCGACGGCCTGGTCAATGCCGAACAGCTCCTTGCAGTACTTGGGCTCTGCCAGCGCGTTCAGGTTGGCCAGCACCTGGCCAGCGAAGGCCTCGTGGATCTCGAAGTAGTCGATGTCACTCAACTTCAACTTGTTCTTGGCCAGGATTTGCTGAATGCCGTAGGCAGGTCCGAGCAGCAAGGTCTCGAACGGGTCCACGCCAACAAACAGCCAGTCCTTGAGCACCGACTTCGGCTTGTATCCAAGCTCCAGCGCCTTCTCCTCCGACATGATCAGCGTCGCAGCAGCGCCGTCCGTCAAGAAGGACGAGTTGGCTGCCGTGTGGGTGCCGTGCGGCTTGATGAAGGCGGGTTTAAGCGTCGAGATCTTCTCCAGCGTCGAGTTCGGGTTCACTCCGTTCTCCTCCGTGCTTCCCTTGTACGACAAAATCTCACCCTTGTACTTGCCCTCCACATGGGCTCTGTAGGCCTTCTGGTGGGCGTCGATGGTGTACTGGTCCATCTCCTGTCTCGTGACGCCAAATCTAGTCGCCAGTCGGTCGCTGGACGAGCCCATGATCTCCCTCGTGTGGAAGTTCTGGATTGCAGGGGCAACTGGGGCAAAGTCCCCGAGTTTCAGCCCCTGCAGCAGCTTCAGCACGCCCATCGGGCCCTTCTTCATGGCCTTGGGGGCGTTGATAAGCCTCTCTCGGATGGGCTTTGAGAAGCGGATGGGCACGTCCGAGAACGTCTCGACGCCGCCAGCCAGCACGATCTCGGCGTGGCCCGACAGGATCTTCTCCGCACCAGTGCAGATGGCCTGGCTGGAGCTGATGCAGGCCTGCGTGACGGTGTGCGCCGGCACGTGCTTGGGGATGCCGGCGCCCAGCGCCGCCTCGCGCGCAATGTTGGACGTGCCGACCTCCTGGATCACAGTGCCGGCCAGCACGTAGTCGATGCTCTTGGGGTCGAGGGCTGTCTTGTTGATCAGGCCCTTGAACGCGTCGCGCATCATGTCGTAGGCGATCACGTCCTTGTAGACGGTGCCGGACTTGGCGAAGGGCAGGCGCACACCGTCCACGACCACCACGCGCTTGGCTGCGGCAGTGGACAATGCGCGTGAGGAGCGGGCGCCCATGGTCAGGAAGCTGCGGCGACCGGCGAGCATGGCGGAGGGAGGAATGACAGAGAGCTACTGACGTCGAGCTGCAAATTCCGGAGTGAGCTTTGCGATCCTGCGCTAACGTCCCTTGGGGAAACGGCGCGATCTGATTGGCCGAGAGAGGACGTACACGTCTCACGTCGATTTTTCAGTCAGATGCCGACGTGATTGAAGTTTTTCGTGGTGTGGTGATCAACCAACTGATACATTGGCTGCTGGGCCAGTTACTTCTTTTAGCTGAGTGCATGGGTGTTGGGGACGCCCTTATATATACATGGTTATTGGTACGAGTGAAAGAAGCAATCGCGGTCGAACTGGTCCGAGTTGATGAGCGAGAAGAGCGACGACGCCGAGGTGACGGCCAAGTCAGACTCGGCGGCTAGCAGTGGAGACGAGCGGCGGATCTCGTCGACGGCCACGTCCAGAGCGTCCGTGCGGTCCACTTTGCGGAGACAAGGGCGACACACCGTTGCCTTCTCGTAGCGCATCTTCGCCGCCGCTTTCTTCTCGCTCGTGAACATGTTGGGGTCGTCTCGAGGCTTCCACGCGACTTTCAGAGGCACCCGGCACTGCGGACATACGGCGCTGCTGCAGAGCGTGCACTCCCTTCTGCCGGATAGAATCGACCGTCCAACGCCGCAGCCACACGAGCTGCACTCGCTCTTGGCCTTCTTGCTCGTGTCCACCGACTGCTTCTGCTTGTTATTCAGCATCCACGCCAGCTTCTTCATCCTCGCGTTCACAAGAAGTCGCTGGAAAGACAGCAGCGCGTCGGCAATCTGCGTCATGACAATGCTCGTGTAAATCGGATACCGGTAGCCCATTGCGTCGACGCAGCCCGTCATGAACACTTCGATGAGTCCTTGTTTCTTCTGGCGAAATAGTCGGCAGAACGAGATGTTCGCGCGCACAATTTGGTGGTCGTGGAGCTCGCGCACCCCCGGCACCTCGACCGAGTGGCGTAAATTGTACCCGACGTGCTCTCCGTGACTGTCGAGCGCGATCCCCGTGGACTCCAGGTACACGAAGTCTCGGGGTCGAACCACGACGCTCACGAACATCGGGCCTCTCCCTATGAGCGACCACTTGACCTGCAGCGATCTGAGCGGGTTGCTCGGCGTCGGGGAAATGATGGACGCCAGCTCGGCGCAGTCCGTGAGGTAGTCCCCCGTGCACGCCGACTTGGCCAGCATCTCCTCTCGCGTCGGGTTCAGCAGCCCGAACATGAGCTCGTTGAGCTCTCCTCTCGTCGTGCCAATCGCCATGAGCGGGTGGATCCCGCTTGGCGACGGGGCCACGTCCGACAGCGACGACTCTCTCTTGAGGTTCTCGCGCATGGAGCGGTCCTCGTACAGCATGACGCCAGCCTTGCGTTTGATGGGCTTCCACCGCTTATCTGCGAGCCCGTTGTAGTCCAGGCGGAGGTTCTCGAAGTCCTCGATCGCCGAGTCGACGATCATCGCCGCCACGTTCTCCATGTAGTCCATGTCCTCCTTGGCCAGATCCAGCTCGGGGAACGTCCCCGGCGGCAGGCGGAACTTCATGCCGGCGCAGGCGTCAGCTCGCGCCACTCACTGCTGCTCGGCGTTGCAAGAGAGCTTGCTCGAGTGTGCGTGTACTTTACAATGTCGCTTCGCTGCATGCAACCCACCGCCTTGGCGCCTTGGCGGTCCAGCAGGTATGAATTCACGTGCGATTTGACCTCGTCCTTCCGTCAATTGAGCTTACAGAACCGGGTACCCATTGATTTCACCATCTTATCCGGCAGCACCCATCACTTAGTATTGTTATTTTGTTCATTATCCGGAGTATGCACGTTGAAGTAGAAAGTATGGTCTCACATTTCACGACCTGCAAATTGCGAATCCAAGGGTAATGACAAAGGCAAGATGCCCGTGATCATTATTGACAACATATACAAGTACAGTGTAGATTCTCCATACACCTGAAACGAACTGTTTTCTCTTTTTGCAATACATGTTTCTCCTTTGGCTGGCTGACTGCTTACCACAGAGTAGAGTGGTGAGACTTCGGTGCGCAGCCTCCAGTGATCGCCCAGCACTTTGTTGCCGGGTTCATGCTCAGAATATTCACCATCGTCAGCCACGCGAGCGCAAACATCAAGATCCCCACCATCCACATGCCCATGCGCTTGCTCACGCCTCCCTGGCGACGGAGAGCTTGAATGGCGGCTCGTTGATTCGGCAGCAGCGGCAGCAACATCAGCGACACCATCTTCATGCCGTAACAAATCCAGATCGTGATGGTCACATCTCGGCGCGTCTTGTACGTGTCGGCCAGGATGTCGTCCTTCCAGACGTGGAAGCGCGCGTTGATGAACTTGGCGATGGTGCGACCGAAGGGGGACGAAACGTGGTTGGCAGTCGTGAGCAGCCCGAACAACGCGCCTTCCGATCCCCTCTCGATAAGCTCCACAACGACATAGTTGTTGACAATGAAGCGCATAGCGTGAGGGACGTCTCCGATCACGGGCACACCAAGCCAGAACCACTGGCTACGAATGACGTCCCATGTCACCAAAGTTGTCATCATTCCGTCTGTAACGACACCGAAGATCACAGTTGCTGCGATGGCGACGTGCCAGTTCCAGTGCAGTCCACGCTGCGCCATCACAGCCAGCGTCGCTGCGTACAGGAACGTCCCCACAATGGCCATAATACTTGCGTTGAACGGCATCGCGTGGACCCAGTAGAGCTTGATGTTGCTGGAGGACACGATGTTGAAGCTGTTGAACACGCCCGAGAAGAACTTGTACGCCGCCACTTGATACACCGCCCTCTTCTGCAGAATCCCCCAGAAGCGCGCCATATATTCCTTGAACTTGGGCGGCACCACTTCGTCCTCGTAAATGAGGAACCACGCAGCAGGACCCAGAGGCAGGCAAATGCACCCCAAGATGAACATCATTTCGGGAAAAGTGAGCGAGAAGTCGAAGGAACCGCCATACTCGATGCCGTTGAACGCGACTGCCACGACGAGCGCTCCTACTGCGTTGAAGCCCATACGAACGCTGTGGATCCACGATTGAATGCGCCCACGTGTGTTGATCGGCTCACGCTGAGCATACTCAATCACGACAGCATCGGCCGGCACCTCCACGAGCAAGTATCCGAACGAAGCCAGCATCATCGGAATCACGTACTTGCCGGCAGCGTCGGGCGCGTTGGGGTTGATACTTTGGCGTTGCTCCTCCGTCCATTGGTCGGGGCTGATGGAGTGCATGGTGGGGTCTCCGTAGTACGGCGCGGCCTCAGGGAAATTCGCGATCATGAAGAGCATGCAGCAGCACAGCAGCCATCCCAGCAGCATGTACGGACGCCGACGCAAGCCTGCGATCGGGAAGCAGTCGCTCAGGATTCCCAGGAACATTTTGTACGACCATGGCAGTTGCACGCCGACACGACGATGGTTCCTTCAGCGTTCAGGTAACCTTGGAGCACGGGGTAGATGACGGCAGGGAGCACTCCATTGACGAAACCGATGCCGGCGTACTGCATGAGCAGAGCTAGCACGTCAGGCGACAGCAGACGCGGAGGCGGTCCATCTCGCAGCACCTCGTCTTCGAGGTCGGCGTCTTCCGACTTGGTGGGGGTGGGTGGTGCATCTGATGGTACAGCGCCATAGTTGAGTGCTTGGCCCTCCTCGTTCAGCACGAGCTGCTGCTGCTCGTCCGAAGCTCCCATGCTGGCGAGAGAAACCAAATAACCGACGAGCGCCGCCGGATAATTTAGACTATGAGCACCATGTTCCTATCCTCAGCCGCCTCGGCATCCTCACCTGCAAGCTCACTGCCGCCCTTGAGCGATGCAGAGGTGTCCAGCGCCTGGGGATGTGTGTCAAGTGTTGTTGAGACCGTAGCCACACGGTGGATTAATTAATCCCTCCGCCCCCATACACAGTTTTCTGTACAGTAGAGCCCGCAAGTCACATCGCTCCGCAGCCGATGAAGTGCCGCTGCGGGCTTATCCGACGACGAAGCATGCTGTCGTCAACAGCGTGGTGTTCCATCGTGTCCATCGTGTTGCCACCGCAAAGAAGAACGCGTGATTGAATGTGGACGGTGCTCGACAACCCGTTCAAGGGTCAGCAAACCTAGACGAGCTTGTCCGAAGGCGCTGATCGAGGCCGAACGATGCATCACCCGTCGTGATTCAACTCAGGAGAGATCCCTCGAAGGATTCTGTGTACAGTATCTTGTCCTGGTGGTGGGTCTTTCCATTCCAAGTCCCATTACGCAATTCTCCGGTCATCGCGAAGCTTACTTCAGTACGTGCGCTCGAACCGCTAGTAGAGCAGCATGACGGTGACGGACGACACAGTGAAAGCCGTGCTGGAAGACCGACTTAGCCGACTCTCCGACCTCAAGCCCACCCAAAGCGAATCTGCGTATTCACACCTGGTATCCCCATCCAAGCCCATTGACACGGAGCTCGAGAATGGCGCATTGCGTGAAGGGAAACCGCTGAACCTGCTGTCGAAGGAGTGCATCGGACTGTTGGCTCAGTACGCTGGCGTCGGCTTCTTGGCGGGCATCATTCCTGGCATCTACCCCGTGCTTCAAGGCTACCTCAATGCAGAGGGTACCATCGTCGTATCGGCGACCGTGCTGGTCCAGATCCCGTGGTACTACAAGATGTTCTTCGGTGTCATCAGTGACTGCTTCCCGATCATGGGCTACCGCCGTCGTCCGTACATGGTCATCGGCTGGGTCTTCTGTGTCGTGATTCTCTTCATCATGGCGGCCATGTCTGTCCCCGATCCGTACTACGGCGATGCGTCCATGCACAACATCGACGAAGAAGAATGGACTCCGGAGCACATTGCCAGCATCAACGAAAGCGCGTCGAGCTCCGCTGGAAAGTATGTGGTGCCCATGATGCTTGCGTCCTTCGGTTATCTCCTATGTGAGGTGGCAGCTGACGCTATGGTGGTTGAGTACGCACAACGCGAGCCCATCAAGCAGCGCGGCCGTGTCCAGACTACTGTGTACGCCGTCAAGACCTCGTTCACCGCCCTCGGCGCCGCTGTCATCGCCTTCTTCATGAACGGGGAGGAATACGCTGGCACCTTCGACTTCTCGCTCACCTTCCAGCAGCTCATGCTGATCTCGGGTATCATCTGCGCGCCGCTGGTGTTCGTGTCGTGGTTCTTACTCCACGAAGACCGCGTGACGGACAAACCCACGTTCGGGCAGTACATGTCGGGGATGCTCCAGTAGCGCGCGATTTACCAGATCGTGGCGTACAAGTTCTTCTCCGGTGTCTTCAACAGCTTCAACATCGTGTCGTCGAGCAACATTAAGCTCTACTGGGTCCACGCAACGCCGTTCAACAACAACGTAATGACGATCGTTGGCACAATTTTCTACGCTACGACACTTGCTCTCACGGGCAAGTACGGTCTCGACTGGAACTGGCGCACGATCATCATCATCACGATGTGCGGTGCGCTCTCTATCGATGCGTTCATGACAATGCTCACGGTCTGGGACGTCGTCCGCAACCAGTGGTTTTGGCTGGGCGTGCCGGTCATTGAGTATCTTCCGGACGGTATCCGGTTCATGATCGCCACGTATGTTGTAGTAGAGCTCGCGGAGGCCGGTCACGAAGGTGCATTGTACGGACTGTTGACCGCTACAACGAACTTGACCACCCCATTCGGTCGCTCGATGGCGAAGCTCGTGAACGCCCAGTTCCACGTGTGGCTGAAGGATATCCAGGCCGACACGTACGTCGTTCGCCGTGACGTGACCATCACGATCTGGATCTGCTACGGTATGAAGCTTCTCTCACTGGCGTTCCTGCCGCTACTGCCCCGTCAGAAGGCTGAGACGCAAGAGCTGAAGCGCACGGGCGGGCCTAGCCGAATCATGGGTATTATCACGGTGGGGTACTTGGCCTTTGCCATTGTGTGGGCGACACTGGTGAACTTGTTGTCCATGTACGAGAGCACAATGTGCTGGAAGATCACCGGCGACTGCGCGCCCAAGTCGTGAAATGGGCAAGAATCATGACGAGTTTGTTTGGCGTTCTGGCTGAAACATCGTTAGTTAAGATTAATAATTTTGTTCATATTGTTGACAAGAAAAACCGCTCACCTGGGTGTTTATTGTTATTCGCAGTTTGGAGAACTGTCGTTGGGCGGCCAGTTACCGAACGACATTCGTGCAACAGTCGCGCGTCATTGTTGAAGCACTGCACCTGCGGTTTCACTCTCCGAGTGACAGTATAAAACCCACACCTTGAACAAACCTAACCATGAAACGTGCAAAAAATTGGTTTGCTGGTAAATTACCAGGAATTGCGAACCAAAATTACCGATCGCATGTGGTTTGCGGCCAGAAGTTTTCAGCTTTCAAACCACAGCGGAAGGTTCGGAGTTACACGCCGTTACAGGTTCGGAGTTACTTGGTATTTTGAAACGAATACCATGCCTTTCTTGGCTGCGTGGGTACGATCGCAGCCTTTCCTCAAACGCCGCACCCTTAGAAAAGATACGATTTTCTCAAGAACCCCTTTGAAGATTGCTGCATATGTTTGTTTGTCCGAGCTCCCCTCATTCTAGAGTTTGCTCCGTCGTTCACAGCACCGCACGCACACTGCCAAGTTCCTAAAGCGCTACATCAAGCCTCCACACTCCATTCGTTCGATTTGTAGCAACCAAGATCAAGTGTTGACTAGCTTTACCTGCACAAGTACCTGCTCAAGTTCCTGCGCAAGCACCCCCCTCCAGCAGCCATTCCGGATTCAACTGAGCTTCGACGCTGTAATAGCGACTGTCGCTTTTCGGGGTTGATGGCGACAGAGTTCCGCAGTAAAAGAAGACCCGCTCAAGCCCAACAGGTTGGGCAGAACGCTCAACTTCGTGTCGAGGCAGCAACTATCACCCCGGTACCAGTATCGCACAACGGGTTAGAGGGTGAGCCTGTGCCTGCTGTAGCTGCCGTCACTTCGTCGACCACGGTTCAGCCTGTACCTGCTGTAGTTGCCGTCATGATACCGACTACGGGTGCGCCGGTGCCTGGTGTAGCTGCCGTCACTACGTCGTCTACTTCGGACGCGACGATTCCAGTCCCAGCACACGTAACCCAAGCTATTCGAGACTACGTACCTCCCAATGGCTTCACAGTCGTATCAAAACGGCGGGGAGAGTGCTCCATTATACTGAATTGGGGTGTTCGTGTTACTGCAGCACTGGATGATAAGGAGTACGTTGGTTGGATTTGCCAAGGCAGCCATGAATGTCGCCGCCAGAACAAGTTTATCCAGCTTTTTGGTAATACGACCAAGGCTACAAAGCATCTCAGCGAAGGGCATTTGCTATCTGCGGCCAAAGTGACAGCAGAGAGCAAGAGGAAGCGGGACCGTGCTGAGCAACTTGAGCGCATCGGAAGTGCGATTTCTAATGGAGACGACAGTGGCCGAATGACTTTACTTCTGGAAACCATGCGAGTGGTGAACAACAACCTCCCTTTTCGAATCGGGGAATATGAAGAATCTAAACTACTTGCTGATTTGACTCTCTGCAAAGAATATCGAGTCACACTTAACCATCAGACGGTGGTCCGGGCAATAGCTGAGCTGTATTCAAGTGCCAGAAGCGCGGCCTGCGCGTACATTGATCGCTCCAGACTTGTCGGTGTGCCGGTGTACTCAGTGGTGTGTGATTTCCTGGCGTCGAAGACGCAGAAGTCGACTAAATACGTTGGCCTTCGTCTCTACTTTATCGACCATGAGTGGAAGTTCCAGTCGATCCTGCTAGGTACTCGTCATTATGAACCCATGTACGGCGAGAGAAGCGAGGAGAATCGCGAGCCGTTCAAGCGATGGATCCTCGAGCTGCTGAAGGACTTCGGTCTAGCGAACAAGGATCTCTACGCGTCAACGAGCGACGCTGGTCCGGACGTCAAGTGGATGATGAAGACAGGACTTGGTCTCCAATGGGAATGGTGCATGCCGCATCTTACAAAGGCAGCGACGAAAATGGCATTCGGCATTGTTTCGCAACGCCCAAAGTCCAAGAATCCCGAGGGTACCGATCTACTGGCTCGCATCAAGCGCACTACGTTTGTAATCCGGTCCAATACAACTATGGGGAGCCTCTTTGCTGAGCTTTGTAAAATGGCGAACGATGGGGGCTCTACCCAGCTGATTGAACACAAAGAGCACCGATTTATGGGGGTTGGAGAAGGTTATCAAGCGTCTTCTAGCAAAATGGGATCAACTTGAAGACTGGTTTCAGGAGCGTACCGACAAAGCCATTCGTGACCGAGACGATATACCCGAGGGCCTACCGATTGCAGACGGCAACGAAACCCTTATTCAACTCTATGGGTTACTCAACCCAATTGCCGCTCTCAACACCAAAAGCCAAAAGGAAGACGCAAACCAAGTTGATGAGCTTTTGTTTCTTTATCGACTTCGCCAGACTGTCTTGGACGAGACACAGCCCATCCGAGACAGAGTGCGATTGCCTACCGATCCTCCACTGTACTATCAAGTGCGGTGCTTGGTTAATCTCACGAAGACTACACGTGCTCTGCTCGCAACAGCGTTTCACATGAACTTTTCGAGCGGTACACGGACCCAGCGCGCTTCCGTCAGACGGCTTATATACCAGAGTTCAGATGCTGTTGCACCCTTCATCCAAGAATCAAGACAGAAATCTAGCGACGATCGTCAAGCTGTGCAATGAGCAGCTAGTTATCGACCCGAAGCACCCCTATCACCGCTTAGACAAGCAAAGCGTGGCGCGCAATGTTGCATCCGTGAAGGAAGCCGTGATGTAGCGTCTGAGAGCACTGATGATTAAAATTTCGAAAGCTGGTTCTGCTACTACTCAGCCCACGACCCCCTCACAACACCCGTTGCGTCGATGCTGGAGCTACCAAGTCTGCAGCAGCACACAGTTTTTTCGGAAGAGCTTCTGGCGTTTACTGAGGAAGAGGTGGTGGCAGTAGTCCAGCGTGATTTCCATGAAGCTCGAGTCGATGAAGAACTTGGCAGATGGCTTACCGATCCAAGCAGGCTTCAGGTCGTGGAGGCGAAACCTGAGTCAGCTCTCGCGTACTGGAAGCGGCAGCATCTTGAGAACAACTATCGCATCTTGCCTATTGCCGCACGGGTTTTATTTGCGATCCCGTGTTCCTCTGCACAGATTGAACGAGATTTTGGAATCACAGGAATGCTGGTTACAAGTCATCATGCAAGCATCGCGAAGCACAACATCGACATGTGCTCGTTTCTCAACAGGAACCGCAGGTTCGTCGATGTTGCCACTTGCAAGAGACTGCGAGGTGAAGGAATCGATCCCAGCAAATGTCCTCGTGGCTCTCAGTTCCCAAGCGATTGACGCACCATTCTCTGCGGAATGGGAGAGTGAGATGGCGTCGTGCGTATTCGATAGCGATTAAACATGCAGGGTAACAGCCACTCAAATACATTGCATTCCTGTAAATTGCTGGCGTCTACGCTTAAGTCGATAGCAAAGGGTCATTTTAGAATCACCAGGTTGCATGAGCACTTTGCCGCAATACTCGAGCATTTATATGCATGTGGGAGCGGAATGCTACAGTAATTCAAATTATATCTTGTTGATACACTATGGTTAGCAAAAAAGCAAGGTTCTTCATGGATCATTTGCTGCTTCGAGGCACAGAGCGCATAGTTGTACGTCGCAACTCCCGTTCTCGCTGCAACACGCGTTGCTCTACTTGCTTTGTTGCTGCGACCCGTGCTTGAGCTGGAGCCACAACGTCTCGGGTTCCTGCTTCCTTGTCTTGATTTGTGTTGCAGCCACGCTCTTTTGACTCACTCATGCGTTGGCGGTGACGACGTGAAAAAGTTGTTTTGTCATGAAATGAAGCGGGTTTCAAGATGGCTGGGTTCTTGACCACACTTGCCGGTTCGGCATTTGCTAGCAGCTGGGCAATACCGCTATTGAGCTGAGCCAGCGCTGCCAAAACCGCAGTACGTTCGCCAGGTGTTGCTTCTGTCAACAGATCGGCTTGGTTGTCTTCAGATGCTTGTCGTTCGCTTGAAGGTACAGGGAGCACTCTATTGCGTATCGGTTTCTCCATGGCGGAAGTTGCTGACTCCGTTTTCGCCGAATTAATGACTCCATTATTTTGACGACTAAGATCGTTTGTGGCACAGGAGGGGGGGGGCTTGCAAAATGGCGGCAGCATCTCGGCGCGTAGTTATACCTCTCAGCAACTTTGATCTAGACTCCAGTTTCGAAATACGGTCACTTAAGCGGACTTTATCTTCTGCAGCAGCTTGCATGACCTGCCTAGTTGGTTTCTTGCTCAGCTTCAGCTGCTTTCCTTGCTGCATCAAGCTTAGCATTGAGTCGCTTCTCGATCCAGTCTGACTGTAGATCTGCGGCAGCTTCGAAGTCATCTTGAACTTGTTTCAGTGCTCTTTGAAGTCGCTCCTCACACGCGACCGCATGCGTAGTAGCACGCGCGTTGATTGCCGTATCCATGCTCGATAACCTGTGATTGATCTGGTCCTCCAGGTCGTTAGCTAGAGAACCAACAGCATCAGTAGCAGAGGCGCGAACACGCTCATGATCGTCTTGTACAATGGAGTTGAAACGCTTATCAACCTCCAGTGCTTGGCGTTCAATTTGCTCCTTCACAAAGGCTTCATGATAGGCACCAATGGCATCAAGATAGTCAGGAATGCGGCAACCCAAACGATTTTCCGTGTCCGCAGCGGTTCTAATGACATGATCGTGAGTATATTGAGCAATCCCGAGTAGCTTTTCATCGTTTCGAACTTGCGAGTCCTGCAAAACTCTACCAAGCTCTGCGACGACCACTGCATTGCTGAGCGTGACTTGTTCTTGAACAAAAAGCTGGCGTCGTTGTACACTACTCGTGAGATGGCGGTGGCTACAGCAATTAGGCTGGCCTTGCGGCGCTTGATCCTCGAAATCTTCTGGGCCACAAAGAGCTACGACTGCCTCCCGCAATGGGTTGACCTCGCTCTCCTCTTCATGCACGGCGATCGCTGTTGTAGGTCGAAACATTGCTAGTGAGCGAACACGTCTTGTGTAAAAGCCGCAGTGATCCCTGTCGCCAGAGAGCGAGTAGCCTTGGGTTCCAACCGGCGAGGTGGTTCGTGAAAATTGCCAGCTTGGTTTGGAGTTACAAAATGAAACGGGTTCAAACCATGAAACCGATTCAAACCTGGTTCGACGATAATTTTGGTTTGGTTTAAACAGGCCCTGGTTTGGTTTGGTTTGTTCTAGGTGTGATAAAAGCGGCAAAATCTACTACCGGTAACTGCATTATCCGACGAGCTCATTTCGTGTCTCGTGTCATTGAGGCCCTGGTAGGCGTACTATTGAACTCTTCGTCCTAATTTATATGGCAATTAACGACTCCTCGGTCATCACAGAATTCACAAGCGTTTCGGAAAAGCAAACTACGGATTGAATATAATTGAAGCGCCGATGAATCCGTGACAACGAGGCTTATTGTTGCTGATGAGTTGAAGACTTATTGCTTCCAACGTGGACGAGCTACGACGGCACAGATGCAAGATTTAAGCTGCAGATCTTTTCAGGGAAATATTGTTAATATGCATCAATAGCTCCTTACTGCGATTAACCCTTACTTTAATGTTAAGGCGCAATACAGGAGATAGCCGCGGATATTTTCACTGATATTAGTAAAGTATGCATTCCAGCTCAAAATATAGTAAGCAAATATTCCAAAAAAATCGTATACCAGCGCAGTTGCTATGTAACAGGGTTACACGCACAAGTGGCTACAGTCAC